>VDFB02168118.1:74334905-74501956 GCA_007258455.2 Sequoia sempervirens
ATAAGCCCCATACTCTAGTTGTGTAACTTCATTGTGTTTTATCAACTAAATCATCATAACCCACAAGTACGAGAATCCTACCTTTGATAAGTATTTTCACCTTCTCTAAAAGTATGGTCTATAGATGATTGCCATCCTTGCAACCATTTCCACATGTTATGTTTTTGTTATGCCATCCACTCATTCCTTAACCATAGAATGTAGATTTGTGGACACTGAAAAATTTCCTAATTGTTATCATACATTTGAAACAAATTTACTAACATCATTTCCTCTTCAAACCTATCTTATTTTCGCTTAATTTATTAAATTAGCCTAGATATTTAATTAAATTCCATCATTTTTCATCCATTAACCTAATTAATTTAATTAGGTTAATTAATCCCTTTTCATTCTAACATTTCATCTCATTAAATTAAATACATCAAAATGTTTAATTTAATTCCCTAGGCCATCTTATTTAATTAAATAACCCTAATTTATTTAATTAAATATCATTTCACCTTTCTCCCATTCATTAAATCATTTATTTTAATGAATAAACACTTTAATTCTTCAATTCCCCTAAATTGTATGATTAAATCTTGTTTAATTAGCAATTAATCTAACTTTCCTCTAAGCAAAGGGAATATTCCTTATCCCCTTTTTTCACAATTAAAACTTTTTTTTAATCTACAAAATTGCCTTTTTCCTCACCCAAAGGAATATTCCAAAGGAATATTCTTATTCCTCCATCATTTGAAAAAGGGATATTTTCACTTGGATTCTTAAGCAAGTTTTAACCGTCAACCTTTTGAACAAGTCACCATTGACCAGTGTGAGTAGGTCAAAAGTGTGTTTGTTTGAGGCAAGTGTGAACCCTTGATTAGAATCTCATCATGTATTCTCATCCATTGATGAGAATCTGTGATCCATGCCTCTCATCTCCTTCACCTTAGACCATTGATTAATTTTTTTTTTATCTCAACCCTTCATTCCTCATTTGCTTTCCTATAAATAAGTCACTATTTGGAGACAAATGGATCCATCTTTCAATTGCAAACTTATGCCATTGAATCTCACATGCACTCACACTCATATTTGACTCACTTTTTAGCTTATCTTAGTTATTTTAGTTTCATAATAGCTTAGAGCATCCATTAATGGCTTCCATGCATCCATCATAGCTTGTTTATAAATTATGGTTTTCATATTTTAGCTTAGATTAGCTTAGCAATAGTATAATCAGTGCATTTTTAGCATAAAATCATGGTAAGTTAGCTTGCATCATGATCATTTTTAGCATAAACTAGGTTTTCATACATCGATCACAATGGTTTCATTGATTCTCTTCCATAGAATTGATTGAAATAGGCTCACTGATCACAAGATTGGGAAACGGTTGTCGTTTCACATCAACACGACACCAATTCCAAAATAGGATAAGTTTCAAATGGGTTGGATTAGGAATTTAATTGTTTTCTTAGTTTGTACCTTTCAATTTCAGTAAAATGCTTAGTTTAGATTTCCAATTTGAATGATCTTGTTTGTAGATGTAGCTTTATTTGGAAAAGTTATGCTTTGATTCATCATGAATCAAGCGTAATCGACCCTCACTGACATTTCCTTGTTTCACATTCTAGCACTAGAAGGAGGGAAAACCATTAACTCAACACTTTTTTAGCTTGAATTTTGTTTGTTTGTTGTTTTGCAGGTTGCAACGATGCCAAAATCTTAAATAGTGATACCATTTGAAGAGCCTCGCCATATAGCAACACCATAACAATTTGAAATCCCAATGCCGAATTAATGCACTAGCACTGATTTAAATCTAGCAATGTTTATTTAATCTGGAGGTATCAAAAAGCTCAAATAGTGATTCCAAAACTTCACCAGAGTGATGCCAACGTGAGCAACGACACTGAGCAAAATTGTGACGCTATCGTGCTCACTGTTCGTACTGCAGAGCGATGCCCATTTTCACTAGAGCAATGCCCATACTTGAAACTACGATGCTACTGTGTTAAGCGATGCCTAGCCAAGGTAAGAAATTTTTTGCTTTTTTTTACATATGATTTAATTTCTTGGATTTATCTGACCACTGATGTGCTTCTGACTGTGTTTTGGTTGTTAGGCTAACATGGTTTTGCAGGTTTAAAGACATGGAGTGAAAGTGAAGAAATACTTTCTATCTTAAAAATTCTATAATTGTAACAGCATTTGATGCTTTGGGGCAATTATAACCCTATTTTTTTCTTTCTACTTTTTGCTTTAGGAAACACACTAAATTTCAATTGGGTTGAAAATGAATGCTCAAAGATGGATAAAATTGAACCTTCACATCATCATTTTATTTTGGGCTTAAAATTGAACAAGGCAACTTCATTTTTCAATTGGTGCTTAAAACAAACTCATCATTTCTTTGAAGGGTTAAAATTTACAACTATTTGTTATATTTTGTGGTTTTCAACGTTGCTAGTGGATGCATATGCAAGTCTCTTATGCTATTTGGTGATCTTGAGAAACATAAAAATTCCTTAACACTTTGTAAAATCACCTACATATTTCAATTTGGATTAAAACTGAACCCCCTTGCGAGTGTGAGAAAAATGCATAATGTGTGTTCTCTCTTTATTCATGCAAGCAAAGATGATCGAACTACAGATGTACTTTCTTGCTATTATTATCTTTAGAGAGCCTGTCTTAGTGGGAAAAAGTACTCACCCCAAGGGAATGTTTTAGTATCTGTGTGATGCATAAAAATCATTCCTTAGGCAAAGGAATAGGAGGTCTATTGATTCTCCATAATCTTGAGCTAATCTTGTCGTGTGTATGGCCACCTTAAACGAAAGTCCTTACTATAATCCTTTGTTTAGCAAGCCAAAATCCTAAAATATTTGTTGGTGAAAGAATCATCATTTTGAAGCCACCCCACATTTTTACTATTCAATTGTAGAAACAAAAAAAATCCTTTTAATCTCTGGAATTTAAGGATTTTGAGATTTGGTGGTCCTAAGAAGTGTGTTTCGTGGAGGCGAGCCAGTGTCACCAATCTCTAACTGTTCGCATTGTCTAGTGTTTGGAGAAATCTGAGTGGGGACTCAACAAATATGGTCATTTCTATGCTAGGATTGTAAATGATTGTGAGTTAGTTTAACACTTTTCTTGGTTTCAAAATGATACAAAAACAAACATTCACTATCATCCTCAAAATTTCAAACACCTTGGCTCAAATATAGACTTCTTGAGTCAGCCTTGATATTACTGAGCTTATCCTAAGGATTTATCCTTAGTGATTTCTAAATAAATTGACATTAATCTCAAACCCATATTTTCCCAAAGACAACATAGGCAGTTATGGCTTTAATCTCATAATTTTTAGGAAAGGAACATTGTGAAAGTTATGATGTTTTTGACATAAACATCTAGTTTGTAAACATAATAAAGACAAGTGTTTGTTAAATCAATTCACTTAAGCACTTGATAAATTGGAAAATGAACTCCACATGACTATTTGGAAACCGATCGCTCTTGTTGAACAACCTAATCTTCCAAGTGCTATAATTCAGCCAAACTTTGAACTCATTAACGGTGAACAAACTGATCTCAATAGTAGTTTGAGAAGCTTCACTTTTGAAGGAAAGGAAACAAATACACAATGGAGAAATATAGCAACCATTTTAGACAAAGAAGAGGAACAAGCTGATATTGAGGCTGGAAGGCCCACATTACCACCACCTACGTGGAAATAAACATCTTCCTTTCTTCCATAAACTTAAACTATTTTCACATGATCTCACATAAAATCATGATCCCTAAGGAAAGGTCTATAGGTTATCATTTTAGACTTAGGCATCTCACTCAAAAAGCTCTCAAGAAACATCTTTTAGCACTTCACAAAAATAGAGATAGGTTGGTAGCAAACTTTTATAGACACGCTTCAAGGTACAGTCTAGAATTATATGCATTCTTTTGGAGTCAAAGCCCTGATCTTTTCACATGATACCAAACTCCTATAAATGATTCATCGAACAACCAAAATCCATAGAGGAAGATATCAATCTCGTCATTGCAAAAGTAGATATCATAGTGCACAGTTTAGTACAAAGTGGGCTTCAATACTTTATCAAAATCGCTATCGCTTGATAATAAACTTTTATGCCTGAGCTAGGAGAATCCGAATAGGTCTAAACATTCCCATCCAAACTCTCATCTAAATAAACATTGGTTCTTTAGGATTTTAACATTTTAGAGGTCTATAATCATTCTCACTACCTTGGTCTTGTCAAAAAAAAGGTTTAGTTTGAAGTCAACATTAGGTCAAAAATTTCACTCATCCCTTCATCAAATTTCATCCTTCACTTCATCCAACTTTGCAAAATTTTGAGTACACCAACATTTCATGACTTAAAATCCAACCAAAAACTGATTTAGCTACTTTGTATGTGAAATATATCCTTTTCCATGTACTTAGCTAAGTTAGTTACCATTTTTGAACTAGTTCATCTTGATGGTCACAAGTCTACCCTAAAGATTTCTAAGTTCATCAGCATCCTTTATCCCAACATCAAAGCATCAAACTCAAGTAAAAAAATTTGTCCCAAATTTTTTGCAAAGATCACTTCCCACATAACTCATCTATTTATCCCACATTATCATCATTGCTCCCAAAATACTGAGAGTATCCCTTTTACCTAGATTTGAGTCAACTAGAGAGTTCAAACATTACAAAACTCAACACAAATCTCCCATAGGTGACACAAAATTTATGGTAAATACAAGATCACAACACAAGAGAATCATGGAGAAAACCAAAGTTACATTTATCTCAAGTGATTGAAATCCTTTAGAATTTGATTCTAGAAGTCATGTTACCCCATCACAACAACCGCATCTCCTTCAGGACCATATGTGATTGAAGACATCACGAATAATCCATTTGAGCTTACTAGGGAAGAAATTATGGAACATCAAGCCTTTGAAAGTATAGCTCCTATATCCTTGACGTGTGTAGCACAAAATTTAACACAAGGTTTCACAACTCCATCGCTAGGGCTAAATCAAACCTACATTCCTAGTCTTGTAACCAGCCTTGCTAAATATTTTGGTCACACCTCACCATTTGAAAGTAGTACACTTGAGGGTACCCTTGACACTAATCCTCCACCTCTAACAACCACTTGGACACCAACTTTTGGTGCTCCTCCTATTCCTGAAGCTCCAAAATAGCTACACACACCACTTGAAATTCATTATTCCACAACCACTTCGACATTTTGGGGAAACCCTTCTTCATCCACACCTATGAGTACCACAAGTGTTCCCACCATCACACAAAGTGGTATAGATCAAGTATCTCAAAATATCACACAAGGGAATGCCAATACTATATCACATAACCAACCCTTAACACAAATAGGGACATCTTTACCCAACCCTCCTATGGGTTCATCCATACCATCTACCATCTCCACCTCATCCACTATCAATCCCCCTCAAAAAAATCCCTTGATTACAAGTTCTATTAATCCAAGAAGTACCTTGATCACAAATCCCTTGTTTACATCTTTTGCACAAGGAAATCCTCAAAACATAGGACAAGGGAATCTTTTCAATCAATGGACTAAAGGTCCTAGTTTGTCATTTCGGTTGAAAAATTTAATGACATCATCCTCATCTTTTCCCACAGTCCCCTAGGTAAGTGCACAAAGATGGTTCCCAAAAAGGGGGCTTAAGTGGCCACTTTTTTCTCTGAAATCAAGAAATACTGACCTTGGACATGAAATTGAGGATAGTTACACTCAAAATTTTGAGATGGGACAAAAAAAATGATCAAAGTTCTCCAAGTCTACTTTCTAAACTACTAATTTATTTTGAAAATGGTTGAGATTAAGGGGTTCAAACGAGGGACATACACATATTGGTGTTGTTTTTCTCAATTTAAAACATAACATAGCAACTCTTGTATGACCCTAGCATGGTGAACTTTTTTTAAGTATTTTTAAAATCACTACAGTCAGAAGTTAGCTAACAATATGTAGTTGATGCATGATTTTTCTGATAATTTTTTAATGAATATTTGATTTTTTACTAATTTTCGAAGTGCACACTTCCTAAAAAATAGAATTTTGGCTGTGCTACCCCTACAAAATTTGGAAACTAATTGAATATTTAAAAACAAAAAAATGTAGAATGGAGTCTAGTTTCTAAAAATGTAATTTATTTGAAATTTCTATGAACGGTTAATTTATAATAAAAAAACACCAAACAATGCTTTTTTCCAAAAAGGAGACACAAAAAAAAAAAATTATGGATGAAAGGCTTAACATTGTTAGAAAGTGAAAAAAATTACATCGTTGGATAGCTAAGAGAGAACCTAACATTACCCAGATGTTCAATTTGTTTGATATTGAACCACATGCAATCCTGATGGTGAGCACAAACCTGATTATGTGAAATATTGTAGAATTTGCAAAAACACATCTCTGGTCATTGGGAATTCCCTCCAATCCTTTGGGTTGGCATTCCAAGGAAAATACCAATCCCAAGGCTTGGGGATTCCCAAAGCAAGATATAATGCATGCGCGTTATAATGTGCTCGTGTTATATCTCAGTTTTGAAATGGTTTTTTGCATTTGTGGGGAACATTTCTAGCAAGACATAATGCGAGTGTGGTATAATGTGCTCATGTTATGTCTTGATTTATGTTAAATGCTAATCTATTGAATGTATGTTTATATATTTGTATGTTTGTGTCTACATGCATGCTTGTATGCCATGCATGTATGTATGTATGCATGTATGCTTGTATGTATCAATGCATGCATATTGTATGTATGCCTATATGTATGTAAGATTTTATCTACACATGTACATGTATGCTTGTGGGATTGTATGTACATGGGGGGGGGTGAAAGGAGAGTTTAAGAGAGGGAGTGGAGAGGAATGGATGGAGGACTTAGGTGGAGGGAGGGGTGGAGGAGAGAGAGGGAAGAAGGATGGAGAGGGGGGGAATGGAGGAGGATAGGTAGTGGAGGAAAGAGTGGAGAGGGAGGAGGAGAATGAAGAGGGAAGGAAAGAGGGGGAGGGTGGATATAGAGGGGAAATATAGATAATGCACAAAGGGGAGACGAGAGAGAGGGTGGGAGGAGACATGAGAGAGGGAGGAGAGGGAGGAGAGAGTGGGAGGGAGATAGAGAGAGATAGATAGAGGGATGAGAGGTAGGGATTGGATTGAACGAGAGGTAATGGAAAGAGTGGAGAGGGAGACAAGGAGGGTGGAGAGAGGAAGGAGAGGAAGGAGAGGAAAGAGATAGGGGTTGAGGCTGATGGAAGGAAGGAAGGTTGGTGGATTAGGTTAACAGATAGGCTGGAGGGGTGGAAGGAAGGGAAGGAAGGGATGAGTATAGGTTTGGATGGAAGGATTAGGTGGGGTCCAATGGGTGGTGGCGGAATTTAAGAGCTGAGGGCTGGGAGGGCTGAGGGTTTGAAGGCTGAGGGTAGAGGATTAAGGGCAAAGCAGGATCTAGGATTAGGGGTTGGAGGGGTCCAATGTATATGGTAGAGGATATAGGAAGGAAGATTAGGGGTTTCTATGGTTGAGGGAATGAGGGACAGTGGAATATGGATTAGGTAGAGATGGATTTAATGGTGGTATATGGACAGGTAGAGGGTGGGTTGGTAGAGGTGGAGGGTGGAGGGAAGGAAGCCATGGTTGGAGTGGCTGGATGGATTAGGGATGGATGGAGATGGAGGGAGATAGAGAGAAGGAGAAGGAGGGATAGATAAATGGAGGGAATGGCAGGAGGGGCTGGAGGAATAGAGAATAGGGGGCTGGATGATCTGTAGGGCTGAGGACTAGGCATTGGGCTGAGGGCATAGGGCTGAGGAACCAGGGGCTGAGGGCACACATGGCTGAAGGACTGGGGCTGAGAGTCCAATGGCAGGGTAGAGGGTGCATTGGGGTTGGAGAGTTTAGGGTTTGAAGGTTAAGGACTGGATGGATTATGGTGGATGGTTGCGAATGGAGGGGTCAGTGTTTAATGGTAGGGGTGGAGGGGTAGAGGGGTAGAGGGAAAGGGAAACCATGAATGGAGGAATGGAAAATGAGGGAATGGAGGGGTTAGGGAAGGAGGGACAAATGGAAGGAGGGATTAGGGAGGGATTGGAATGGAGGGGACATGGTGGCCATGGAAGGAATGGGGTGAGCAGAGGGCAGAGGGTCTTAAGGGCTGATTGTCAGTGCCATTGAGGGCAGAGGACTGGAGGGTATAGGGTTGGGGACTAGGTTTTAGGGTCCAAATGTATAGGTAGAGGGAAATGGGTTGGAGGGATTAGGGGTTTATGGTTGAGGGACAGGTCAAAAGGAAGAATGGATTAGGATAATGGACAAGGAAGGGGAAAAGGAGGGTGGAGGATGAGGGTAGTGGTAGAGGGATGGCGGTTGGAGGGTTTAGGGGATGGTTGGAGGGTTTAATGGGAAGGAGGGAATGGTGGAGGGGTTGGGGAGGGCCCAATGGTGGTGGAGGGATGGATGGTGGAATGGAGTCAAGAGGGCTGAGGGATTAGGCAGATAGCTCTACTCAAGTGGGTTTCATGGCCTAAGGGCTGAGGACTAGGCTTAGGCAGAGTGACTGAAGGCAGAGGGTAGATGGCTTCCATGGGCTGAGACTCTTAGGGTTTAGGCTGAGTGCCTAAGGGTTTATAGGTAGAGGGTAGAGGGTTTAAGGTTTGAGGGGCTTTAAGGTTGAGGGTAGAGATTGGAGGGGTATAGGGTTGGGGATTAGGCTGAGGGGTCCAATGATGTGGTATAGGGCTTGATGGATTAGGGTTTTAAGGGAAGGAGGATTATACAAGAGGGTTGAGGGATTAGAGTAGATAGCCATTGGGTGGGGCGGAAGTGGTTTAAGGTTGAGGGATGAAGGAGGTGAGGGTTTATGGATGGAGGGTAGGTGGAGATGGAGGGGACAAACCAAACGGCTAGGTGATGGCATAGGGCTGAGGATCTAGAGCCTAAGGCTGAGGGACTAAGGTCAAGAGGGCTGAGGATTAGGGCAGAGAGCTTCACAAGGGGTTTCATGGCCTGGGGCTGATGGACTAGGCTGAGGGCAGAGTGGCTCTAAGGGCTTTAGGAAGCCTAAGGCTGAGTGTTTCCATGGGTTTGTGTCAGAGGGCAGAGGGTAGAGCATTTAAGGGTTGAGGGTTTAAGGTTGAGGTAGAGGATTGAGGCTATAGGGGTTGGGGGATGAAAGGAGGGTCCAATGTATAGGTGAAGGAGGGATTAGGTTTGCATGGAGGGATTAAGGAATAAGAGGGATTAGGGGCTAGACACCATTAAAATGGAAGGGGTTGGATGGTAGGGTGGCAGTGGTTAAGGGTAGAGGGTAGAGATATAGGGTTCATAATGATGGGCAACATGGCCATGGCAGAGGGGATAGAGACGATGGAGAGGAGGAGCCGGAGGGAGGAGGTAGGAGGGAGGAGATCTGAGAGAGAGAGAGAGGAGAGAGAGAGAGAGAGAGAGAGAGAGAGAGAGAGAGAGAGAGATGGAGGGAATATGGTAGTGGTAGTGGTAGATAGAATGGAGGGAGAGAGAGAGAGAGGGTAGAGGGCAGTGGTGGTGGAAGGGTGGACAAGGATAGACGAGAGGGAGAGATGAGAGAGAGAGAGGTTATGAAGGACAATCAAAGAGAGGGTAGAGGGAGAGAGATAGAATTAGGTTTCATGGCTGGATCAGAGTATGGTTAATAGTAGAGGGTAGAGGGGAGAGAGATAGAATTAAGGTAGAGAGGGTATAGACAAAGAGAGAAAATAAATCTAGTAAAAAAGCAACTTTCTCATAACGCGAGCACGTTTTGAAGAAGTAGAGATATGAACGTTTTAGCAAGAAATAAAGCGCTCACATTATAACGCGATTGTGTTTTGGCTTGCTCTAAAAATGGTAAAAAACTCAATATACTCATGATCTCAAGGCCCACATTCTGCATATTCTCCTGGTTCTGCGCATGCTTCGACAAAAAGTAGCTTTTTGATGATGTTGTGAAGTATGCATGCATGTTTTTCACATTCCACCACCTTTGCATGAAATAGTAGAGTTTTCACATTGAAAGGCATATAATATCAATTGAAGTTTGAATTCCAGTGAAAACTGATATACAATTGAAGTTTGGAGGGGAACAAGCTTTTGAAAAATTCAAATTATTGAGGACTTTGAAGAAAGAAGAAGCAAAGGCTACATAATTGGGTAGAACTCCTCCATTTGAAACTCTAGTTTTTTAGGTATGTGAAGTCTTGACACATTTTCTTTCATTCTATTATGGCTTGCTTTCATTTTTGTTATTTTTCATATTCCATGTTGATCATTGCTTGTTTGTCATTATAACCTTAGGTTGTCAATACACAATTTAAATTACACAATTTTATACACTTTCCTATTACATTTTAAAACCACATCTCTTTGAGGCATTTTGTTATTTAACAATTGACTTACGTTGTGTATGCTTCCACATTTCATATACGCATATGTATGACATAAGTTTTAAGGAAGTAAAATAAAACATCATTTCTAAATCCTTTATTATGGATGTGCATACCACTCTCCAAAGATTTCATTGAGGTATTTTGTCAAACAGTTATACCAACAAGTTGATTGCCTTGTCTATGCTACCAAATTTCCCATATGTATGTCTCTAAAAATTTGGAATATAATCCTCCCACATTGATAGCTCTTTGAAACTATTTTGGTTTTCATCTCTATTTCTAAATTACCTCATCACTAAAGCTACCTCATCACCTATGTTGTGATATATTTTAAATGTTTCCTTGATTAGTCTACCTACAAGGGATTCTAACCCTTCTCTCCACTGTTTCAAGACTCTTTATTCAAGGATAAGTTAGGAACACGGGGAAAGTTGAAGCCTATCTTGTAGAGAATCTACCAAAAACAACAAAACATCAAGGGTACTTCTAACCCTAAACACAACTTGAGAAGATCAATTGACAATTCACCAAAAACTCATTTCAACTCTTTACAAAAACCCTTCATTTTCACTTCATTGTAAAAAAGAATCAAATCATCAAAATTGTCTCGAAACCTTTATCAAACTCAAAAAAATATCGACCATCATCATTATAATAGGAGAAAAGAAAAAACCTAATTAGGAAACTCTAAATCCATCCATTCATTCAACATGCACCAATTTACAATTCAAAGCAACTTGCTCCACAAGGAAAAATGACAACAAACCAACCATTCATGCTTCTAATCTTTTACCAGACTTTCAAGACACTATAATCATCATGCTTTAGATACAAATAAATCAAATACCTTGTGAAAAAACTCTGAAACATTCAATCTTGATCAACATGCATACTCAAGTCACCAATTTGCACCATGGTTCCACATTACTCAAAACACCAAAACAACAAATTTTCTTTCTAAACTTTTTCCAAGCATTAAGACATATCTACCAACATCACTTAGATAGATTCAAACCAAAATTCATCACTCAAATCACTGTTTGTACATAATTACTCTTTCTAGCAGTCAAGGCACCATTCCTAGTAGGTTTCCAAACCCCTAAATTGAGTGTTTCTCTTAACCCAACTTGAACCTTTACAAACAAAAATCATATTTAGGAACCCTTTTCAACCTTATTTAACATACTTGAAAAATATGGTATGTTACTTTGGAAAATATATCAACATAAATGAATGTCCCACAATAGAATGCACAAAATTAGGTCAATTTTGTGAAGCAACTATCAACAAAACAACTCCAAACCATTAAATAACCTTGGTCAACATTGAGATAGGGTTCAAAACTTTCATTTCATCAACTTTGAGAGATAGAAAGATTCAATAATGCACTATATTTTAAAACCCTCACTCTAGGTCATCATTGTCTAGATATGATAGGGGTTTATAGGAAATATACCTTTCTAGCCTTATTTTACTTAACGTCTGCATCAAATATCTTCCAAATTATCTGAAAAATTTGTAGAAACCAAATCTCAACCATTTTGCAAGCATCTACAACAAATTCCAATATGGAGCCATCATTTTCCATGGTAAAACTCAGAAATTCCTGAGGGCATCAACAAAACTTCATATTCTTGCCTTCCCCTGCACTTACACACACATTCAAATTGAAAAGAAAATAATTCAATCCATTCCACCGATCTAACTAACCCTACATCGGTGGAATGGCATAATTAAATCTTTAATGGACTCTCAAAACCCTTGTCTGAAGGTTTCAAAACTGTATACTGTAAAAATGCTCCCAAAGCCCCGAAACTTAATGGAATGCCCTCAAAATTATTTTAGAAAGGTGATAACACTTTAATCTAAAAGATCCAAGTAATAATATAACCTAAGAGGTACTTGTATAGTCCGTACAAACTAAAGAATGACAGAGAAAACACAAGAAATTCTGAACAGGGTACTTTTATTTTGTATTTTTTTCAAGAATACAAAACTACCACTTTTATCGCCTTCTCCAAGCCTTAAATAGATGTTTACATCATTTAGAATGACTGAACCCTCATATTCAACCGACTAACTACCTTTTCTAACAAGATGACTCTTCATCTTCTTCAATTTTCCAATTGTGCAACTTTTGCAATTTTTGCATCTTTACAACAAATGACAACTTTTGTGCAATTTTGACTCTTTTATCCTCATAGAGACCTATCAAAGATTCAATTACATTTGAATGGGCCCTCACATGGCCATTTTAAAATTATTTCATGCTGTTCAAACATACAAATTTCATGAAATTTCCTATTGGAGGCATACTGTGCACAAGGTGCTCCTACACCAGGGCAGCGTATGCCTCATAGAAATGGGGTCTCACGGTGATGTACATCATTGTGAGACCCCATTTCTATGAGGAATATGCTTCCCCTACCTTCTCAACTCTACCACATTGGCAGGCTAGTGAGTGAGACCCCAATGCAGTAGGGTTGAGAAGGTAGGGGCAACATATGCCTCACAGACTTGGGGTCTAAGTGAGACCCCATTTAGATATGAGGCATACGCTACGCCTACCTTCTGATGCAATGAGTAGGGGATCAACTTGTTCAAAAAACAATCTAACACAACTCAAGCAAACTTTTAGGACTTATAACCCCAACCTAACAACTTTCCACAATCTCACAAATCTTTCCTTGTAGGTGTCCAACCTCTGAAATCAAGAAAAAACTCCAAAACACTAACTCAAACCCACAAACACATTAGGGTTTCAAATGTTCCCTTTAACCTCATGCAAAACATATCCCAAATCCAACCTATGTCAGTTTAGACCAATATCAATTTAACAAGATTCCTACGCTGAACAACTAGACCAATTAGTTCTAATTTACAAAGGAAGTACCCTCTAAACATTTCACAACCCCAAAATATCTATTGGGAAGCACTAACCAAGCAAAAAAACCTCTGATTCCACAAATTTTGATGAGAGACTCGCTCCCTATAACCCCTTTCCTTTGAACCCTCCTTTTTCACAACTTTCCCTAGGGTTAAACCCACATTCCTAACTTCTCCATAGCCAACCAAGGATTCTAACATCTTGATTTCAGTTTGAAAAACTCAAAAGAACAAGAAATGATACTTCCTCCAAAGTTTACATAAATTTCCCCTCTCAAACCTCACCATTTCACTCAAAAATGCATATTTTCACCACTAGGGCAGCATGCCCAAATGCTCAAACAACTTCCCCTGCTCTTAGGACTCATTCAAAAATCTATCCCTAACATTTTAGACCTATCCCACCTAGTTACATAAATTACAAATGGTGGGATAGGTTTTATTTCATTGTGGACAACTACAAACCCTTAAAATAGTGTTACACGAGCTACTTACAGTAAATTGGATCAAACTTTCACCAAAAACAATAACAGGAGCTCAAACCAAATTAAAATGAAAGCTACCTCCTACCTTTATCAAATTTAAAAAGTCTTAGAATGGTCTACCCCTGTACAGAACAGTAGCAGGCCAGAAAATAAGAATTTACTAGAAAATAACAATAAAATTGAGATATTCTCTTGATTTTCTTCTTCAAAATCTTCAAGAACCATTACAACGACTTCTCCTACATATTTAAACTTATTCCCACCAAAAATTAATTTTTTCAACTTCCTCCAATGACCATTTGAAGCAAATGACCATTGGCATTCTACAAAATTTCATTTTTGCACTTTTTTACACTTTTTGAAATGACAACTTTTCATATTTTGCAAAAAATTGCAATTTTTAACTCTCTAACCTCATATAGGATGATTGTAAGTATTTTTATGAAGCCTTGAATGACATGTATTTCATTTATTTGAATGGATACATTTTTTAGGAACTAATATTCGTCTCATTACCATGCTACAAGTAAAATTATCTGCCATGCCAAAGAAATGAACAAGGAAAAAACTAACAAAAAAAGAGTATGAAACCTTCAAAGAAAAGGAGAGAGAATGGGTGGTGGCATATCATGAAAAGAATAAATTGAATACAATTGATGAAAACAAGCCAATTGAAGAGGAACCTCAACCATCAAAAGAGAATAGGCATTGGCAGCACAAAGGGCACGAATGTGAAAGCATCGTGGTAGGACAAATTTGGATACCATAGTTGGAGACACTCCATCTACCACAAGTGAATATGAAGGGACACCATTAAGCACAAGAGAATATGGAGGGAAACCATCTACTGCAAGTGAATATGGAGGGACACAATCTATCGGAAGTGAATATGGTTGGACACCATCCACCACATCTCAAGTTGAGAGTACATCATCACTTGGATTTGACAAAGAAGGTATGTCATCATCCCCACGTGAACCTCAAGGTATGTCATCGACTCCACCCTTGATTGAAGGAATGAAATCTAGACCACCTCAATTAAATATTGATGAAATTCCTAATGTTGAGATGTATGTACCTAGGAGAACACCACCTAGAATTTTGCGTAGAAAGCCAAATCATTTGATTAATATTGATGAGGATATTTTGCAACACATGGAAGGTAAGATTCTAGCATGCACTTGTAGAAGATATGCTGATAAGATTTGGAAATTCTTCTTTGAAAGGATAAATGAGACCACAAGATGTCAATTATTTGTTGAAATGATGTGGGGTATAAAGTATAGAAACATCATGAAGACTCTTGGGTTGAGAACATCAAATGCATCAAGTGAAAACACTATTGTGAAGAATCTAATGGATGCCTATCAGAGTGTGGGTAAGACCTCACACTCAAAGGATAGTAATGTCACCTGATGTGTCATTACATCGACTTTGGTAAGCAATTAAAAAAAGAGAGCCCGTCTCATTAGAAAGATGAGTGAACAAATGAGAATTAGTAAATTTATTTTATCAAAATCCATTCAAAGGCGGCAAAGAATTGAGGGCACTTTTCAAATGAATTATGGGCATTCTCGGGGAGACTACCACAAAATATAAAAAAGTTGTTGAAGCATTGAGAACACTAATTGAAGAGTATTGGAAGAATAACACAAGGCCATCTCTGAATCAAAGGGATGTGGTAAGAAGGAGAATCGGTAGTCAGAACTGTGAGCCACATCCAAAGCATTTTTTGGATACAACTCAAACCTAATTTTTTTGTAAATCTCAAAAGGATTATCCTCAAATTAGTTTTTGTCAAAGATTTTTTGAAATGATTAAACCTTTTTATGTCAAGATAAATCACACACACGCTACTTGTTGTTGTAGACTACATATTGAATTCTCTAACCATTATGATGTTTATCATTCTATATATTTAGATTTTCATACTAACGATTTTTTGCAGGATTGTGGCATAGAAGCCCCACTAAAATCTTCAAGAGAGTTCTTATCAAAATTTTTTATGTGAAATAGAGGATGGCCAGATATTGTATAGGACAATATGCTTGGATGGTTCATGCGATCATTGTGGTGGCTTGCAGCGTATGCCAATATGTCAACATATGGAAAGCGCAAATGAGGTGGGAAAAAAACTAGTAGAGTTCGGGAAGTATAAAATAGTGGCATACATTACAAAAGATGGGTCTTAAGAAAAAAGGTGTGATTTGGTTATTCAAAATATTCTAGTGTATCATTTTATGTCCATGTTTCGTGACAATATAGTGCATGTGTATGCAAGGCATACCCATAGAGCCTGATGGCTGGACAGGAAATTCAGGTTATGCAAGGACACCTTTCCGGTTGGCAGCATAGTATCAGTGGTTGACTTTGCAAAGAACTACACTCTACAACGACATTGTGAGGTGCAGTCATAGTATTACAACTTGACACAGGTTTCGATATTTCTGCACATAGCATTCAGTCATGCAGATGATAGTATAGAGGACCAAAGGAAGGAATTGACGGAGTATCACTTTTATATTAGTGATGAAAACACACATTCTCTAGAGTTCGTGTAAGGTTTCTTGTAGATGTTCTATAGTGATTTGGCTCAGAGGGGCATAACATACGATCAACATATAATATGGTCAGATAACTGTGCAACACAGTTCAAGAACTCATGCATGTTCTATTGGTTGAGCAAGATGCATGTCATTATAGGTGTTCAACATATGTGGAACTTTTGTGAGGCCGGGCATGGAAAGGTGGAGCATGATGGTGTAGGAGCATGTGTGAAAAGAGCATTAGCACAAGAAGAGTTAAAGTATAAAGATAGTGCAAAGTTGATAGATGTAAGATCAATCATCGAGTGGTGTAATGCTTCAATGGGTCTAGGTAATGAAGGTACATCTTCAGTTCGTCAATTTTTTTGGTTGATGGATGATACTAACATTGCACCATATGAGGATTATTGTACACTAACAAGATTGAGTGAGCTACACTCTTTCCTTAGCTCAAATCCAAGTTCATGGAGTGTCAATACACGGAAGATGGCATGCTTGTTTTCTTCATGTACAATGCAAGCCCAAAATGATTGTGAGTTAGGGGAGTGGGTTGACAAATGGTTGACAAGTTATCTTAGCCCACTTCACATGTATCGCCCTCCGATGACATTGGAACTAACACAGCTGGAATCATCGATCAACTTTGACCACATATCAGATCTAGTTCAACCAGGTAACATATCTACTTGCTTAGTTTTTGAAATTCCATAACATTATCCTACTTTGTAGTGTATTTGTAATGTCGACTAATTTCAAGAGATTTTGCTACACATATCAATGTAGGGCATGTTTATGTAGTTATTTCAGATGAAGACAATGAAGATGGAACAAACTATTACTTGTGTCGTTGTGTTGAGGCAAAAAAGAAATCGGAGGTCCTAGTTATAGATGGAGAAAACATCGAACACCCTACAAGCTCTATTGTTGTTACTGGAACATGGCTTAGAAGGCACCCACATAAGACTGTTAAACATTGGTTGTTTCAGGACTTTGACACACATCGTAAGATTTTTCATTACTCGAACCTTGTCATGATAGCCAATGTTCATTTGACCAAACATGGGCTTAAACCTTTGAACAAGACCTTTTGGAAGGTTCGTGAGTCTGACCATGAGGCAATACTTGACACAATAAAGAGTAGAGCAAACCCAGATGGTTTGTTGGATTAATTTGTAAGTATGCACATTGGTTCTTATTAATTTATACTTATATACACATTAATTTAATTGATGCCAATGCTATCATCTTCTTTTACTTTTCTTATTTGTAAGTAACCTACTAAAAATTGATTGGTGTCCCCTTGTAGAAAATGTAGATTTATGAGCCATCTAAGAGAATCTTAGCCAGAAAAACAATGCAACATCCTTATTTTGATGATCTTGACAAATTTCAATTATGATTTTAAGCCATTACAAAAGTGTGTGTGAAGATTAGTGAGGAAATTTCAAGTTATTCATTTGAAGTTAACCTTATCATGAGCACCTATGATGCAGACATTATAAGAGAATCTCGAATTTCAAGTTATTCTATTCATGAGAGGTGTTGTGTGCAATAGGTATCTTGGAACTCCTAGTGAAGATGTATGACCAGGAGTGACTAAGTTGAGAGACTGACATGCCTATCCTCAATGAAAGCATCAAGATTTATGCCTTTTTGTTCTTGGGTTGGAACCAAATTGTGTGGATTTGTTGTCTGTACATGCCTTCCATCTATTTTCATTTCATTTCCATTTTGGATGCTCTTTCTTTTTCTTCTTTTACTTTGTGTATTTGTAATTAAAATACTAAAAATTGATTGGTCTCTCCTTGCAGTAAATGCTGATTTATGAGCCATCGAAGAGAATCTCAAGAAAAAAATCAATGCAACATCCTTATTTTGATGATATTGACAAATCTCAATTATCATTTGAAGCCATTATGAAAGAGTGTGTGAATCTTATTGAGGGAATCTCAAGTTACTATTTTGAAGTTAACCTTGTAATGAGCACCTATGATGTAGAAATTATAAGAGAATATCAAATGTATGAGTGACATTGTAAAATATTTGTGAGAATGGAGTACCTAAGGCATTGTAATGAGATTTACTCAAATATTGAAATTTGGTGCAGGGGCACCGAGGTTATTGAGCAAATTTGGTTCATGGAAGTCTTAAGTTAGTTTTGTGTTTTGAGTTTTTCCAATTCAATAAGGTCATATTAGACCAATTTATAATGTAATAAGTCATGTTAGTTGGTTTTGGGGTCATTTTGGAGTTCATGTGTCATATTTGTCAAAATGATGTAAAATTGCAAAAATTGAAAAGTTGTCAATGTGAAAAAAGTGCAAAAAAGTTTAAACTTGAAGAAGCCCAATGGTCATGGGAATTCAAAGGGAAGTTAGAGACATTTTAATAGGTTGGTAAAGGTTTAAATATGTTGGTAACTCAAAGGAAGAGGTTGTTGAAGGTTTTTGTGAAGGAAAAACAATAAAAATCCCTTGATTTCTCTTGTAATTCTATGTGTTTCATTGAATTTTTCTATTGCAGACCATTATACTTGGCCATACAGAAGTATTATGTCCTAAAATATTTTCCAATTGGTAGAGATAGGTGTTATCTATGTTTTGGATTTTGAGTGATGGAAATTCATCGAGTTTTAAGAATTTTATTGTCAAATTACTGACTGCGGGTCTGCACAGCCAGCCATAAGGGTTTGAAGAGTAAAAATGAATAAGTGACTCATTCTAGATATTGTTTCTCTCTGTGGCTCAATGGAATGAGTCCAAAATGGTAGGATTAGATGTAGGAATAAGATTTAGGAGTAGGGTAAATGTTTAGGAATGTTTTTGGTTGCTATCCTAGAGGAAATTGGGTGAATTTTGGCTTCAAAATGGAGTTTAGATGTTGGGATTTGGTGAAATTGTCTTAGGAAAGATTGGGGAATGATTGATTTAGAATGAGAAGGTATATATTGAAGTGTTTGAAGCTTTGGAAGGGTAGGGAAGGTGAGCTGATTTCTTGGGAATGATGCCCTAATTGTCAAACTGTGTATTTTGAGTGAAATTTGATGATTAAAGGAGGGAAGTTGTAGAAACTCTTGGGGGCAGCAGATTTTGGTGAACCTTCAAGCATGTACAGACATAAATAATGGTGATTGATGCCTTAGTTCACTGTGTAGAACCCTGGAACAAAGGGGTGAACCCACAAAAGTGGTTTACAATTGGAGTGAGGAAAGAAAAGTTGAAAAAATTGACCCCATGGCAAAAAAAAATATTTTTGGGGTTTGAGCTAACTATTTGGTTCGAACAAACCAAAAGAGGGTTTGCTAGAACCTAGGTTTGAGCGAACCCATTTAACAAAATTCCCCACCATTCCCGCCAAAAAGGATAAGGAAAACCCCTTTTGAAAGGAGGCTTGAATGAACCAATGTTCGAATGAACCTTGGTTTGCTCAAACCCCTATGGGTTCGGTCGAACCCCCCTAGTTTGAGCGAACCCCCCTTTTCCCACCTTCTTGCTCTCGGGCACAATTTTTTTTTAAATTTTTTCCCTTTGAAGCTCGAGTTGAGGATGAAAATGGAGGAGACTTCACAAACCCAACTAGAATCAGGTAGTCCTCAGAACGAGCTATCCAACGACTATAATTTTAATATGTTTTGGTTTTATTATGTATTTTTTTAGTTTTATTAAACATAGGTTTTTCACTGAAAATCAAGCTCTTTGTTCTGCACATGTGGAAAAATAACAAATTATCAAATTTTTTTTTGAAAAATATGAGTGCACCAGATATTGAAGTCCTTGATCCAAAAAAAAAATTGAATTTCGATACATATAAAAAAGTTACACGTTATATAGTCTGTCTATGTCTGAATTGTAACTGGTTTGACTTCGAAACTTGATTAAGGAAAAAATATTCAATAAAACACTATCTAACTAATTGGAAGCACTAGATATCAGAGTTACAAATCTAAATTCGAAAGAATTAGAATTTTATCCTTCATGGAAAAAAGTTATGCGTTATACAGTGACGTCACTCCTTAAAAATGTTGTTTTCTGAAAAAAACTAGTTTTTGAAGGAGATCGAAAAAGAAGTGCAATTTGATTCCAAAATTTTTGAAAAAAAATATATTTAAAATCTATAGAAAAAATATCACAAAACTCTAGTTTGCATCATCTTCAAATTCCTCACGGTTTAGCCACTATAGGTGCCTGAAAGTGAAGATTTAGTCAGAAAAAATTATTTTAGTGTCCAATTTGGCCCAAAATTGTAAACTAGTATTGTGGGATCACCTAGTGTTTTTCAATAAACGCCTTTGCAATGGCATAAAGTGAGGGTTTCATTTTTTGGTGTCATAGGAAGTGATTGTTTGATAAAAAATTGTGGATTTACACTAGGAATAGTACATTTACACTAGGCATGGTCCTCTTTCGCACCCAAACATGTGGAATTGCTCCGAGCTATGTTCAACCGGCTCGATCCCTTAAGGGTCCAAAGTGCAAAAGGGAAACAATCTTTGACGGGGTATTACTCAGAAACCGTGGTGCTTACAAAATATTTTTCTGAGCCTATGAGATTACGTTGGGCCCCTCTACAATAACCTCTCTTGGTTTTTGTTATCTCAGAGTGGTTTTCCCGTGGTGTTTAGTTTTCACTTAATGCAAAAAGTGTCAAATGGAAGTAGTGCAAAGTTGCAAAGTGGTGCAACTTTTGTTTTGCAACTCTTGTGACCAAACGGACTATTTCAACACATAAAAATATGTGTTTTTATGCTAGGCATAGTCCTCTTTTGCACCCAAACACGCAGAATCGCTCCGAGCTATGTTTAACCGGATCGATCCCTTAAGAGTCCAAAGTGCAAAATGACTGCAAACTTCAACATGTTACTCAGATAGAGTGATGCTTAGAAACTTTTCATCTAATCCTATAGGATCGTGTTGGGCCCCTCTCCAATAACCTCTCTTGGTTTTTGCTATCTTAAAAGTATTTTCCTATGGTGGTGAATTTTAACTTGACGAAAAAGTTGTCAAATGTAAGTAGTTGAAAGTTGCAAAGTGGTGCAACTTTTGTTCTGCAACTTGTGTGACTAAATGGACTATTCCAATTCATCTAAATAAGTATGTTTACGCTAGGCATAGTCCTCTTTCACACCCAAACACACGGAATCACTCCAAGCTACATTCAACCAGATCGATCCCTTAAGAGTCCAAAGTGCAAAATGGATCCAAACTTCAGCATGTTGTTACTCGGATACCGTGATGCTTAGAAAATTCTCATTTGATCCTATGGGATAGAGTTTGGACCCTCTACAATAACCTCTCTTGGAGGAATTTTCCCATGGTAGTGAATTTTCACTTGAGGAAAAAGTTGTCAAATGCAAGTAGTTGAAAGTTGCAAAGTGGTGCAACTTTTGTTCTGCAAATCATGTGACCCAATGGACTATTCCAACATTTCTGAGTAGGTATGTTTATGCTAGAAATGGTCCTCCTTTGCACCCAAACATGTGGAATCACTCTGAGCTATGTTCAACCAGATCAATCCCTTAAGAGTCCAAAATGCAAAATGGCTGCAAAATTCAACATGCTATTAATCAGATACCATGATGCTTAGAAAATTATTATCTAATCATATGGGATCACATTGGGCCCCTCTACAATAACCTCTCTCAGTTTTCTCTATGTCGGAGGCATTTTCCCGTAGTGGCAAATTTTCACTTGGGAAAAAAATTATCAAATGCAAGTAGTTGAAAGTTGCAAAGTGGTGCAACTTTCGTTCTGCAACTTATGTGACCAAAAAGAATATTTCAAAACATCTGAATAGGTATTTTTATGCTAGGAAGGGTCCTCTTTTGCACCCAAACATGTGGAATCGCTCTAAGCTACATTCAACCTGATTGATCCCTTAAGAGTCCAAAGTGCAAAATGGCTGCAAACTTCAACATGTTGTTACTTAGATACTGTGATGCTTAGAAAATTCTTGTTTAATCCTATAGGAAAGCAATGGGCCCCTCTACAATAACCTCTCTTATTTTTTGCTATCTCAGAGGCATTTTCCCGTGGTAGCAAATTTTCACTTAAGGAAAAAGTTGTCAAATGCAAGTAGTTGAAAGTTGCAAAGTGTTGCAACTTTTGTTCTACAACTTGTGTGACCAAACAGATTGTTCCGACGTGTCTGAATAGGTATGTTTACACTAGAAATGGTCTTTTTTCTCACCTAAACATGCAGAATCATTGTGAGCTATATTCAATCAGATCGATCCCTTAAGAGTCCAAAGTGCAAAATGGCTGGAAACTTCAGCATGTTGTTACTTGGATACCATGACACTTAAAAACTTCTCATCTGGTCCTTTAGGATCGTGTTGGGCCCCTCCATAATAACCTCTCTTTGTTTTCGTTGTCTCGGTGGAATTTTCCTGTGGTAGCGAATTTTCACTTGGGGAAAAAGGTTATCAATTGCAAGTAGTTGAAAGTTGCAAAGTGGTGCAACTTTCGTTCTGCAATGCATGTGACCAAACAAACTATTCCAATTCATCTAAATAGGTATGTTTATGCTATACATGGTCCTCTTTCACACCCAAACACGCAGAATCACTCTTAGCTACATTCAACCAGATCGATTCTTTAAGGGTCCAAAGTGCAAAAGGGAAGTAATCTTTTATGGGCTATTACTCAAAAACCATGATGCTTATGAACTCTCTATCTGAACCTACGGGATCACGTTGGGCCCCTCTACAATAATCTCTCTCAGCTTTTTTTATCTCGAAATCATTTTCCTGTGGTGTCCAATTTTCACTTGATGAAAAAAGTGTCAAATGCAAGCAGTGTAGTGGCCCCTCTATTGAATATTGTTGTTGCAGAGTAGTTACACCGCTTGTACACCCTGATGGTGACTCCAAATTGATTTGAATTTTTCTTTCAATGGCCTATCTATCATTTTGATTATTTTTGAGGCATTTCATTAGGGTTGTAGAATCTTATTGAGTTTTCCTTGTAAGCGGGTCTAAAACTCCAATTTTAAGGTTTTGAAGACATAAAAATGTGATTATGGCACATTCCACTGACTGTAACTCTTTTATCTGAGTGAAATGGGCCCAATATGGTAGTATTTAGTTGGTTGAATGGTTTTGGGAGCAGAAGAGGGCATTTTGGGGTTTGGGCATGATGCCCTAATTGTCAAATTTGAATGTTTTGAGTGAAATTTGATGGTTAAAGGTGGCTAGGTGAGGAAAAATCTTGGGGAAGAAAATTTTGGTGATAGATTAAGCATGAGAAGGTCATTTGAAGCATGTTTGATGCATTGGTGAAGTGTAAAGAAGTTGGGAAGTGGGATTTTTCAATAAACCCTTTGTAACTTGCTAAAAATGAGGGTTTTGTATAAAGAGGACTTAGTGAGTAGTTCACTGGCTAAAAGTTATGGATTTGGTGGTTTTATAGACTATTAAATCACTTTCCATAGGTATTTGGAGTTGGAAGATTGTTTAGAGGAGAGTTGCTTTGTAAATTAGGCCTATTTGGCTTAAGGGGACAACGTAGAAGCATTAGTTTGAGGGATTTGTTCCAAAAGAGTTATATGATATTTTGAGATGTGTTTTGGTATGTCTTAAAGGGTGTCTAAATATATAATGGGTTAATGGGTTTGAGAGTTGAGTTGTGAGATAGGTCCAAGAAACTAGGTTTGCAGACCTACAAGGAAAATAGTGAAGTTGTGAATGGAATCACCCTAGTTAGGGTTTTGGAGATTGAAGGCTTGTTGAAATTAGTTGAATTTTTGATTGGTAATTGAAGGCCTCCCTGCTCTGCATCACTTCTCTCCCATTGCAATTTTGAATGGATTATTACTTTCAAAGTATTGGGAATGCTTTGCCTATTTTTTAGTTGGCAATTTCCATTCTAGAAGGCTCATCTCTTGATATATTTTATACTCATTATTAATCAATTATAAAGTTAATAATCAGTGCATTTATTTACAATTAATCTTTTCTTTTCAATTTGTGCAATTTTAGAATTTGTAACTCTACTAGTATTCCTAGAAATATTGAAGTTGTTTAGCATTGACTAATAAAGTTGCTTAGCATCAATCAATTAATATTCAAAACAAACCATGAAGGAAAAAAAAGATCAATGCCAGGGCTAACCAATTAATAAGTATACATGTGAATAAGTCAAGCATGTACATGTGAATAAGGAAAGCTTGCACAATTACTCAAAAACACATAAGCCTTGAAGTATACACATGAATACATAGTATACACAAATTAATACAAAGTATATGCATGAATACAAGGTATACGCATGAAAAAATATAAGTCACAAAGTATACATTGGAATACATGTAAGTCACAAAGTATACACATAAGTTGTAAATCATACACTTGAATACACATAACTCATATCTATTGAACCATGGATTTATAATGCGAATATGGACACCATCGATAATACAGATTTGTATTAACCAAATATCCATGTAGGCATACATCAATATATGTCGATATAAGTATAAAATATAGGTACAAAATAGCCATATAGGCTTACGACAATGCCATATAGGCATACACTATCAAATATATCCAATATAAAATATGTACAAAAATGCCATATAGGCATACAACAAAGGGCTCTGGAATCAAAAGTCATCACTCTCCAGGCTCTTGAAATAAACTCTTTCCCTTTACTTGTCAACCCAATGGTGATACGTCTGTCACTCATTTATGCTACGGTTGAGGAGTGCTCCTACTCCTCCTCCTAGTGTTTAGTTCTTGGTGAAGTATTATCTATTAAAATAAGCAGTAAAGACATTAATATATAGAAATTACATTAAAAAAATGATATATTTAACAAAATAATAACTTATTGCCATCTAATCAACACTCTCCAAAAGGGAAATATTTGAATTCCCATGCTGAGGCATGCTGAAGCCCTGTATAAACCATCCAAATAAAAATTAAGCTACAAATCAATAATGGTTTGATTTTTCACTAACTAACATCTATAACAACGAATGTAAATTTAAATTTAGTAATTTTCCTCATACCTTCCCTATCAGAACCATTGAGGATTCTATAGTAGATGAAACACCAATGTCCATTACCATCTGAACATTCAGAGGTGTCTCCACTTGCAACATCTGAAAATAAAACAACAAATTATTCAATCACAGAAACTACAATAGCAATCCACATCATGACATATAATGTATGAGATAAGGAACAAAAATTTTAGTACTTATTAAACTGTATATTTCCGACTATCATGCTTACTATTTTCCCTATCCATATCTTGTTTGAAAATACATGTTTTTAGGCTTTTACCCATAGTAGCAAGTCGGTGAACCATTTGATAAAATTCTTTCATAGACATGTATGGTAACTGTGGTGGCATAGAGAAGGCAATGAACTATTTGAAAAAATGCCTCAAAGAAATGGGGTCTCATGGTGATAAAATGCAATTACAAATAAATGCACGTCATGGCATTCCATTGCCATAAGACCGCATTTATTTTAGGCATATTTTCAAACAGTTCATTGCCTTCTCTATGGTATTATTGCTTACTATTATGCTTTGATAGAAAATTTTCCAACCATCCATAGTTTTTTGGAAAGTACCTATCTTAGGCTTTTAGCCATAGCAACAAGGAAGTGAGTAGTTCAAGATGAAATGCTTTGGTACACATGTATGGAAAATGTGGTATCATAGAAAAGGTGGTGAGTTGTTTGAAGAAATTCCTTAAAGAAATGTGGTCTCATGGTGATGGAATGGCATTACATCACCATGAGACGACATTTCTTCGAGGCATTTTTTCAAACTACTAACTGCCTTGTGTATGCTATTGCTTACTATTATGATTCGATATATTTTTTCCAAGCATCCATAGTTTGTTGGAAAACACCTTTTTTAAGCTTTTAGCCATAGTAGTGAGGAAATGAACTGTTTGATAAAATACATTGGTAGACATGTATGGAAAATTTGGTAGTATAGAAAAGGTGGTGAGCTGTTTGAAAAAGTGCCTCAAAGAAATTAGGTCTCATGGTGATGGACATCACCATAAGACTGCATTTCTTTGAGGAAATTTTTTCAAACAACTCATTGCCTTGTCTATGCTATTGCTTTCTATTATTCTTTCATATATTCCTTCAAAGCATCCATAACATAGACAAGGCAGTGAACTGTTTGAAAAAATGCCTCAGTAAAAAGTGGTCTCATGGAATGCCATGACAAGCAAATGCAATTGGAAGCTATTCCTAGACTTATTACTTATGCTATGTGAAGTAATTGCATCACTTCTTATGTTGACTTTCTAAACAACTATATTATAGTTGAAATTTTGTCATCTATCAACATCTAGTTATTCGTTATAGAATGTGAAGTAATGCTTTGAGTTTGAAAGATGTACAATGCAACGTAATCAATGATATGAATATAAACTACACATATCTGTTAAGTACAATTCATTAGTTAAACTCTTTATTCTATTACCTATGTGTAGGTTTTACTAAATCCACTAGCACTGGAAGGTGTTCCCTCAAAACCTCAAATATTATCCTATTCAGCATCCAAAATCATATATTAAAATACCATTCGTAAAACAATGCTATTAACATGTAATAAATTTATAATTGTTTACTAGTTACATACCTCAACAATAGGTGTAGTCGAGAAATAAGCAGGTGTAGGGCTGGTGTATCCAATATTAACACTATGACCCTACAATTTTATTAAAATCATAAGACTAAATTAGTTAATCTTGCATTTCAAAATCAAAATTTAATAAATTAAATTCAATAAACATGATAACTTTCACTTGAGTATCAATGCCATAGGTCTCATGCAAAATGTCAGCTGCCTGTGCAATCTCCATAGTTGTAGATGGATCTTGTATAGTAGCCTCTTGAGTGTCGATGGGGTCATATGAACAAGTCACCTCGCAAGATTGACACAAATGGGATTGAAGCCCACCACTCGAAGACTCCCCTGGATGGCGTTGTAGAATAGGGTTGGCATGCTAGATGACACTCTAGGTAAAATATTTGATGGCCTGCAAAGTCTCTACGTCAACACTTTCCTTCGCAACTGAAGGGATGACAATGTGCTCATGAGGTGGCATAGCAAGTGGTCGTCTCCCTTGTCGCGTAGGATCCTATTGTGCACTGGGTCTATCTTGAGTCGACCCCCCACCTCTCTCCTGGAAGTCCATCATATCAAAATAATTTGGGATTTTTTTCAAGATGAACTCATAGTATAGTTTCCTATGGAAATACTACGGGACTTCACAATTGTTGCATGGTGGGTCATCATAAACCATGTACCACCTATCCCAAAAAAAGTTCCTAATCTCTTGGTGGTGGAACCAATGAATAAGAAACCTCTTCGCATTGAGAGTAATATTTGCATTTGACCATGGGTCAGTGAATAATGCGCGCAAATCACCTTTTGGACTTTTTAATTCTTTTACATCTTTATATGATAATTTATCTTGGTAATAAGCCCTAGTCGCTTGCCTTGTATCCTACCAGCCAGTTAATTATTTGCCG
This sequence comes from Sequoia sempervirens, assembly GCA_007258455.2. NCBI lineage: Eukaryota > Viridiplantae > Streptophyta > Pinopsida > Cupressales > Cupressaceae > Sequoia > Sequoia sempervirens. The sequence goes on from VDFB02168118.1 coordinate 74,362,784, forward strand.
ATTGAATCTACATGTTTTAACATTTCAGTAAGTGAAGTTTCTAGGGTCATTCTTTCTGCAGTTGAACCATTTGGATCATTCAACCTCCTGATTAAATCCTATTTTTTTTTATTGTTCTCAATTTCACGAGCATTAAGTTTTGTTGAGTTCCAGGAAGATGTTGAGGGATTGGTGGAGGAGATTGAGGTTGTGGTTGATTAACTTGAGGATTTTGTTTTTTTATTCTTCTTGTGCTTGTTGAGGATTTTGTTCCTCTTTTTGTTGTTGTGCTTCTTGAGCATTTTGAGGAGGGTTTGCAGGTTGATTAACATTTCCTACAAATTCAAAAAATAAATATAAAAAACAACCTATAACTAACATATTCAAAACAAAAAATAAATAATCCTTACCTCTGACACCTCCTCATTGACGTGGTGGCATCCTCGTGATGAACAACAACCATTGATGAAGAATTTTTCAAAATACCTCCTCCCAGAACGCAAATGTGAAAAATTGGGGGTTTGGTCGTGGGCAAGAGAAAAAACACTATCAAATGCAAGAATGAATTCAATTTTTTTTTTGGTTTTAATAGGTCATAACGTGAGCATGCTATAACACACTCACATTATGGGATCGGTGTGGCCAAGGCTTAGGCTCAACACACTAAGCCATAATGCGAGCACGTTATGAGTTTTCAAAACTTTTTTAAAAATTTGGCCACAAATTAGCTACCCATCTTCATGCACCTACCCCACTTTACTATGCCAAATCAATCAAGACATCAAACATACATTCCTCCACCTCATTCTACCATCTTACAAGGAATCTTAAATCTAGGGAATCCTCCACCTTTCACCAACAATCCACTACCCACTCAAAACATCAATATCCATAATCCTTCACAGATGTCTCAACAACCACCTGATCCCACATTACAAGCACATGCCTTAGCTTTACAACAAGCACAACAAGCCTATCAACAAGTCGTCCAACAATAGCAACAATAACAAGAAGCCTTAGAACTTGATAACAACAACAAGCTCAACAAGCAAACTTAGCACAACAACAACATCAAGCACAACAAGCATCCTTAGCTCAACTAGCACAACAACAACATCAAACTTACAACAAGAAACCTTAGCACAACAAGAACATCAAGCACAACAAGCAACCTTCGCAGCACAAAAAGCCACACAACAACAACATCAAGCACAAAAAGTAGCTTTATTAGCACACCAAGAACAATAGGCCCAACAACAAGCTCAACATCAAGGTTTTCTAGCTCAACAATATGCCCAAAAACAACAACAAATTTCCTATTATCCTCACTTGAACATTGTCAATTTCCAAATGCATCGAGAACATATCCATCACTTTCACAAAATCTCACCCCATGATACACCCCATATAACTCATCCGTCATCTCACCATATGTTCCTCTATTGGAAATAGGATGCCATTTACTTGCAAATCCTAAAACATTAATTATTTCATGTATCTCCTAAGTTCTTGGAATGTTTTCAACAACACTAAGATTAGGATGAGATTAATATTTGATGAAATAAATCATGAAATTGACATTTGTAGTTATTCCTAAATAATAGGAACATGTGGGTGCACACATGGTAAGGTGACACTCACCTTAAGTTCAGTTAACTATTCAGAGTAAGAGATAACACTTTTGAATACATGTAATTATCCTAGGATTTAGGATTTGATGTTTGCATGCATGAAGTTCAGTTTAGTTCAGTTCATATGAGTTCAATTCAGTTCAGAATTAGTTCAGTTAAGTTTAGTTCAGTTATGGTTTAGTTATCTTCAGTTGCATGCAAGTGCATGTTGCATGCATGTTGGTTATTTTGAGTTGCATGTATTTAGCTTCAGTTAACTTGGAATGCATGGCTAATAACTTGAGTTGTATAACAGATAACAAGGACTACCTCCAGTTAACAAGGGATGAAAATTCTTGCATGAGTGGTTTTGAGTAAATGTTTCAGTTAACAAGAAATCACTTGGACCCAACTTGGGCACCCAAGATGCTTTCTTGGATTTACCTCTTTTGCATGTTGAGATATTTCTGAAGGCTCAGTTAAGTAGGATTACTTTTGGGCGCCAACTTTGAGGAAGAGCTTTGGAATTATCAACAAAATGAAGGTTGAGTTGTGACTTCAGTTTGGGACACCCAAATGAATGAAGCACATGTTTTAGCATTGTTCTTCATAGGATAAAACTATTTGCATGAGATAGGCGTACCTTTTAGCGATAGGTCTTGTGCATTGTAATTGTAACCCATGTTGAGTTTACAAAGCTGAGAAAAGGCTATTTATCTAGCAAGTTGAATAGAGTTATGAGAGTTTTTATTGTAGGTTGTGAAGAAGATTGGTGAAGGAAGAAGAAGCATTCTCAAGCAAGAATTGGAGCTATTGTATTTCAAAGATTGAATAATAGAATAATTCTTGGTGGAGTTTTTTCTCGAAATGGTTTCTCCACGGTACATCTTGTGTAATCTTTCTAATATCCTGTCTAGTTTTTCTATCAACTTCTATCTACATTCTACAATAGTAAAATGGATTAATCAAGATAATCACCCATAAATAATATATGTAACAAAGGAAATGCTTATTTAGATCAGCAATATTAAATTTTTACAGAGTATTAAGCTAAGAAAAAACCTCATTTTTCAACATCCTCCACCCAACCCACAAGATGATCTAGCATCACAATTGAAAATAATCTCACAAGAAATGCAGGACCTTCGCATGGGCAAGACAAAGGGGTAACAACACAAAGTTGTGTCACACTTTCAACCAACTTATTAGCACAAATGAATTTAAGTATTTTTAACTAAAAATTAATTTTGGTCAAACATTTGATCTTGTAAGATTCATTCGATAGCTAAGTTATATATGTCCACAACTTTTCCAACTAATTTTTTTGGCTAAATGCATATTTAGCACCACTTTGAGTCCAATTTACCCAAAAAAAAATTATTTGGAAAATTTGATGTTTCAACAACTTCTACTCATGTAAGGGTATATGTAGGATCACAATGGAAAAAACAGGCCCTTAAGTGGCAAAAAATTCAAAAAAATCAGAGTTAGGAAACTTTACGTAAAAATTTGAATAAGTTATCTATATTAAATTTCAAAAATATGTAAGAATAGAATCTGTAGCAAATTGAATGTAGTTTCTAAACTACTAGGTTTTTTAAAAACAAAATCTATTTGGTGAAAATTTGAAATTTCAATGCAGTGGTACTTAAATTTCAAGGAAAAAATAAGAAGTAGGTTTCTGTCTGACCACCCTAACCACAATAAAATGATAAAAAAATTTTATAAGATTTTAGATATAAGTAGACTCATGCCCCGATGTAATGCATATTTTTTTGTAATTTTTTTCCAAGTAAATAATTAATTATGAATTTTTTATTACAAATTTTTAAAAAATATAAAAACTCGTATGTCTGACCACCTTAACTTGGTCAAAATTTCATGAAATTCAATTTTTATTTTTTTAATCCTATAGTATGTGAATCATATAATGTGACACATGTTTTGGATTCAAAAAATGTGTTACCATTTGAAAGCTATAGATGTTTTTCAATCAGCCTATCAATTACGACTTTAGTCATAATTTGAATAAAAAATGAATAATAATTACTTATTAAATTCAAAGTAAGACATAATTTATATTGGTGGAAATCTGAGAATCTCCTTTAAAAACCCTTTTCATTTCATCAATTTTGGGTAAAAAAATAGTCATCAGCCACATACCCATCATATTGCCACTTTTTGGCCCATCATGATCCTGCACATACCCGTAAAAAATATTTTTTTAAAAAATATAAAAATACCCTTTTGTAGATCCATAAGTTTAGTTTTCAAAAACGTATATATTTTACTAGTTTAATTATTATTTAAATTTTCCTTTTTATTTTTACTAAATGTAGGTTATCAACACAAAACATTAGGTTGATTACCATGTCAAGGAAAAATAGTAAAACTTATTAGAAAATTTTGAAAAAAATATGATTCCATAGACACAAGAATCTATATCAAGATGGTATAATTTTTTTTCTATTTTAGATAAATAATTAATATGAAAGTTCACGTCGACTAGAAACAACTAAGTTTTAATACATCCACATTTTAATATTTTGTTTGAAAATATATATTTATCAAAATTGGAAATAAATATATCCATGCCCTAAAGTTTCAAGTCATAAATACACACAAAAAAATTGAAAAAAATAAATAAATCTACTATATAAATATTAACATCTCATGTAACTTCATTTTTCAGCATTTTATCAGCAACTAAATTAGAATGTTAATTTATTAAAAAATATATTCAAATAATTTTTAAATTTTTCCAGAAAAATAAAAACATAAAATATACTAAAAAATAAATATTTAATTAGTTTACATCATTTCAAAATTCAAAACATATATCACTTTTTAGTGATTCAAGTTTAAAAGTTGGATCAGTGTTGGTCGATTCCTTTATAAAAGTGTGACATAGCTTTGTACTTTTACCCAAAGAAACCTCATACATAGAACTTGTGTCCTTACCAATGATACCATTTCCTACTGGTTTTTGAAATCCCCAAATTTGACAAATATAAAGGGAGAGGAAGTCTTGTGGACCATACCAAAGAATTTAACATCATGTGCATGGAATTGGCTTACAACGATTCATATCTAATGTGCCTCTTCCCCTAAAGTTTAACAGGTCATGTTATGGATTGGTTTTCTCATTTTCCTCCTGGTATCAAAAATTTTCAAGAAATCACTGATAAATTCATCCATCACTACTCCTTCAATCTTGGCATGGATGTTAGTCTAGAAGAATTATACACTTAGACAAAATCAAGGAGAAATTTTTTCTAATTTCTTACAACGATGGAGACAAAGAGCTAGTAAGAGCAAGTGGCCTCTTCTTGACAAACAACAAGTGGGAAACATCATAGCCAATCTGGATCCAAATCTATCATTCCACTTGAAAATACAATGCATCACATCCTATGATGAACTTTTCCATAGAGCCCTTAACATCGAAAGAGCTCTAAACTCATAAGGAAATACTCAAGCTTACAAATACAACCATCCTTCAGCTAGTTCAAATGAGAAACTTCATGTATGGGCTAACAACAAAAATGTAACAAGTGACAATATAGTAGATGCTAAGGTCATACTAAGTGCTCCCAAACCTAATAACAATCAAGTTGCTAACATCCAACTGACTATGAAACAAACAACACCTCCTCAAAACAATCAAATCAATAACACCAACATGCAACAAAGGAAAAACTCTAACATGAATAACTATCCCAAACGCAAGTACACACAATTATCAGAACCCATCAAAAAAATAATGAAGAAATTTGTATAGTCAAATTTGATAACACTTCCCAACTTTGAAAAATACCAAGAACCACAAGAGAAGCCATCCTGGTATAATGATCATGATCTCTGTGACTTTCACAAAATCAAAGGGAATAAAACAACAAACTGCATGAGACTCAAGAATATCATCCAAGATCTCATAGAAAATGATACCATATCTGTTGAGGTACTAGCTGGGAATTAGGATCTTAAGATATACAAGAGCCCTATGCCAGATCATAACAAAGCAAACAACAACAAAAAAGCTAAGGATTACACCAATGTGCAACATACCTATTCCAATGTTGTTGCCTCCTATGATAGAATTATCATTATCATTACCATCAAAGGAGCTAGTGTGAAATGTGGATTCACCACATGAAGTGGAAAAATAACCGTTCAAGGAGTCCCATCTCAATCTAGGACACATCCTACTTTGCCCACATCTAATCCTAGAAAGTACAATCTTCTAGATTAGCTTAAGCAGACCCTCGCACAGATATCAATATTAGAACTCTTAAGGTTATCCCCCACACATAAGGAAATATTGGAAAAAGCATAGTTTGAGTCATTTGTTCCAAGAACATTGATATCGATTAGTTTCAAGCTATAGTAGGGAATATCACCAACCATATTCTCACCTTCTCTGAGCAAGATCTATCATCACAACCATCTCATAACTGTGCTTTACACCTTGAGGTTGTCATTCATAAAAACAAGGTTAAAAGAGTCTTGGTAGATGGAGGTGCTAGTCTGAACATTTGTACCCTATAGTTGATCGAAAATCTAGGCTATTCAGAAGATACTATTGAGAAGATAAAAAGTACCACCATCAAAGCATATGACAACCAAGAACGAGTATCACAAGGAATTATTGCACTTCCAATTCAAGTGGGACCTCTTATTGTAGAAACTACATGCCAAGTGCTTGATCTTGATCTTCCCTATAACATATGGCTTGGCCGACCATGGATCCATGCTCTAAAAGTTGTAGCCTCAACCTATGATCAATGTGTGAAGTTTCCTTTCAAAGGTAGAGAAATTACTATCTATGGAGATCCTGAACCTTTCTACTATTGCAAACATCTTGAATCCAAGTTCTATAAGATACTTCAAATACCCAAAAATGATGAAGGGCATACACTATCAAGTTCATTTGTTGACCCATCATCCCTCGCCTCTACCTCAACAACAAAAATTCCCATTGTGCAAAGTATACCTAATGTTAAAGCAGTGATCCAGGATAATGGTTTTGGAAACTATAAACTATTGAAATATACCTTTGTCTTGGGAAAGTTACCTATTTCTCCTTAGTCACATGGGAAACCCACATCTAGCACCAAAGAACCCAAAATAATCAATATGGTAGCTACTACCTTCACCAAATGGGGAGATTTGAACCAAGAAGATATCAATGAAGATATCTCTAAACTCCTATATCAAGATGAACGACATGTTCCTATTCTTCCCATGGAAGTGTGGCGTAGAAAATTGGAGACTCTTGAGAAAAGAGACAATTTCATGCTTAATTTAGACCTACTTTTGAGTACCCCTGCATTATTCATTCTTCAAAATAGCATTTATAGGCCCCTAAGACCCATTATTTTTTATCTAGAGGCTTGTTTCACTTGAGAAATCACTTAAATGCCAACAAACAACACTCAATTCATTCATATCCTAAAAACCCACCATCAAAAACCACTAGTGGGACCCATTCGCCACCTTGGGTGAATGAGTCCCTTTTGAGGGAAATTTCAATTTTGAGTAAGAATTCAATTAATTAAACTTAATTTTTCGGTGGATGTCAGCCTCTTAGGTCTAAATAATGGGAAAATTACATGTTGATGCCTATAAATACTCATTTTAGGTCATTTTTCACATCTCTTAGTCATTTTACAAAGCAATTTCAAAAGTCAAGTATTAAGAGTCTTCCATAATAAGTTTTATTTGCATTTTCTAAAGCAAAGTTGAAGCTTTAGGGTAGCAAACTAGGGTTTTTGTAGGTCTTCAAGCTCACTTCTTATTCAAGATCCAAAATTGCAAAGGGTTGATGATGGATGCCTATGGTGAATCATGGAGAGATCTAGGTTGAGGAGATGCAACTAGCCATCAAATCACACCTAAAGAATTATTTTCAAAGTGGTTCCATCTAACATTTTCTTTGTATCTTCATATTAAGGTTTGCATTTCATTTGCATGTCATTTACATCCATTTGATATGTTATTGGGTTTCTAGGGTTGAAGTCTTGCATCATTCAAATCACATTTTTTCATCTTATTCTAGCACAATAGAATAGGGTTTTGTCATACTTCAGATTTTCCTAGTCTTTAACACACTTAAGGCTAGGGTTTTATGCAAAATTTATCCATTCAAGGTTTGACTACCAAATTAGGGGTTTGACCAAGGAAAACCCCCCATTAAACAACCAATTTTAAGTTGTTTTGTAGGAATTTTTTGAGATCTCGATTCAGGTTTCTGTCAAGAAGTGTTGTACATGTTACAAGGTGCAGGTCTGAGATTTGAGTTTGCAAAAAATTGAAAGTGGACTAATTATTCATGGATGGCGAATGAGTCCCTCATAAGGTGAATATCATAGTTAGAAGTGGATCTAGATACCCAGTGAGTAGAAACCAGTTTCTGGGCAAAAAACCCTATCCTTAGACTGATTTGCCTAGGGTGGTGAATGAGTCCCAGTCAACATTAAAGTCAAATTTACCAGATTTTCATAGTGCCTTCTAATCTTCATCAGTCTTATAGGTGCACACATTCTAAATTATAGATTCGGTTCAGTTTCATTTGCATTTTAGTTCGTCTTTTCAAGCTTTTTGCAAACCTCACTATGTTTTGAAACATTGCATATTTCATTAGTTTTGCATTTATAATCAATCAATTTCATTACTTAGATGCATTTAAATCATTGCATTTAGGCTTAATTCCATCACACATTCCTTAATTTGAGTGAACCACCTCAATTTTAGGTGTTCTATCTCTCTCCTTTTAGGTGAAACATCCTAAGAGTGCAAGAGAAGTCCATAGAACCAGCCTCAAAATTGATGGTTGAGGAAGATGACAACAAAGGCCTACAACTAATGAAGAGCATGGGATATAACAAGAATGAGAAGCTAGGAAAAAATGACAATCGTAAATACTACAACCCATCATTCCTGAGAAATGAATAAAGAATCTCGGCTTGGGTTGTACTACTAGCAAGGTCACATTTATTGGAAAAGGTATTTCTAGTAAACAAGTTGAGGCTTCCTCTTGGTCACCTACATTGTGTGATACAACCTTAGCTGACTTTCCCCTTGATGTTGCTGACCTATTTGAGAACAAAACCTTGTTTATGATATCCATAACATCCTTTTTCTCAAGAAACCAACCAACTGAAATACGCTTGGTATACCCACAACTCATTGACATGGACCAACAAGGACCACCGATTCTAGATTTATTCAAAAATGATGAAGCAATCTCAGAACTCATGGGACTCCATGAAAACTTATCATGGGAAGATCACAAAGCAGGCTTTGATATAGAGCTTGATATAGGGGCATACTATGGGGAGACGATTGAATCCTTCAGTCACAAAATAAATGAAATACAACTAACATGCAGATCCTTGAGTGAAAACAACCTAGTGGCACTCTCTCATCCTAAAATAGTAAAAACAAAGGGTGCATCCAATGGTGAAAACCTTTCTAAGGCACCCAAGTATGAGGGATTTAATCTCCCCCTGAGTGCAATGCATCTAGAGAAGTCAATATTACTAGCAGAAAAAGCCACTCCAGTCAATGTGGGAAGAAAGGAAGAACCTAAGATTACTTTCTATGTTGAATCAATGATGGATGAAGAACAAAAGAACCTAGCAACATTCCTCAAAGAGTGAAGAGCTAACTTTGCATGGTCATACATAGATATGCCAGGCCTTGATCCAAAAGTGGTTGTGCATCACTTACCAGTCTATCCTGAAGCCAAACCAATTAAGCAAAAATTAAGGAAGATGCACCCTCAGATAGCACTCTTGGTTAAACTATAATTACAAAAGCTTCTTGACGTTGGATTCATTCAATTGACAGATTATCCTGACTGGGTTTCAAACCTAGTAGTAGTCTCAAAACCCACTGGGGGCATCAGAATATGCAATAATTTTAGAGATCTAAACAAGACATGTCTGAAGGATGATTTCCCTCTTCCCAACATCGATCTCATTGTGGAATTAATAGCTGGGCATGAAATGTTGTCACTCATGGATGGTTTTTCAAGATATAATCAAATCATAATCGCCAAGGAGGATCAACAAAAAAATGTATTCACTTGTTGATGGGGAACCTATTGCTGGAACGTGATGCCATTCGGGTTAAAGAATGTAGGAGCAACCTATCAAAGAGAAATGACCCTCATCTTTCATGACATGATCCAAAAAATAGTTGAAGATTATGTGGACGATATTTTGGAAAAATAAAAAAAGAGAAGTGAACACATACAAGTCTTAGGACCTATCTTTGAGAAGCTTAAAGAATACAAGGTATGATTGAATCCAAAAAATGTGTGTTCGGGGTCACATCAGGGAAGCTTCTTGGCTTCATTGTTTCACAAAGATGGATAGAAATTGATCTAGCAAAGGTAAAATCCATCCTAGATATGGAACCGCCACAAACATTAAAGAATATTAGAGGATTACAAGGAAGACTGTAGTCCATTAGAAGGTTTGTAGCCCAGCTATCAGATAATATTCACTCCTTTTCACATCTCCTCCATAAAGGGATAACCTACAAGTGGGATGAAAAATGTGACAAATCTTTCTATTAGATCAAATATTATTTACTAACACCTCCAGTGCTCATGTCGCTGATACTAAACAAGCCACTGATCTTGTACATCTCAGCAACACCAACAAGACTAGGAGCTCTTCTAGCACAACATGAGGAAAACGGAAAGGAAAGAGTCATCTAATACATCAAAAAAACCTTCGTGGGATATGAGGTGAAATATTCACCCATTGAGAAGGAATTCTTAGTAGTAGTTTTTTCTTCAAAAAAGTTCAAGCGTGCTACATGTTCTTACATCAAATCAAGCTCATTGCAAAGATTGATCCATTAAACAATTTGTTACCCAAAGCAACCCTCATAGGACAAATTGCTAAATGGGTGATGATCTTGAAAGAGTTTGACATATAGTATGTGGAGTGCAAGGAAATCAAAGGACAAGTGATCGCAAAACAACTAGCATAAGAACCTATCTATGCTGAGAACCCCTTGATATCTAAGTTCCCTGATGAATTAGTATTCCTTATCAATCTCACAGCTTAATGGAAGATGTACTTTGATGGATCGTTCACCCAAAATGGATAAGGATCATGAATTATTTTCATCACCCCAAGGTGATTGCATCCTGAAGTAATACAGGCTATCATTCCCATGTACCAAAAAAATTGTTGAGTATAGAGCCTTGATCATAGGTCTAAGGATAGAATTTCAGTTGTAGATTCAAGAGATGAAAGTCTATGGAGACTCATAGTTTGTTATAAACCAAGTCAATGATGACTATCAAACTAAAGGTGACAAGCTCACTCCTTACAAGAAGATGGTGGAGAATCTCATGGATCTCTTCATAGACATAAATTTTGAGAAAATTCCTTGCATGAACAATAGATCAACAAACACCATGGCAACAATCAGATCATTGTTAGACATGCCGAACAACATCCTCCAATGTGAATTCTTGGTAGAACAACTTCTCGCACCAACTTTTGAAATTCCTGAATCTAAATTCGTGTGTGTCATTGTTGGTCCTAGATCCCCGCAGTACCATGACATCTTTACTTACCTTAATAGAGGAACTCTTCCATCGGATATCACCTCGAACCTTAAAAAGAACTTTGTTAAAAAGGCATCCCGATTTGTGATTCTAGGTGATACCCTTTACTGTCAAAGCATTGAAGGGACATTACTATGATGTCTTAACCAAGAGGAAGACTTAACTTCTTTAATTAGAAGTACATGATGGCATATGTGGGTCCCATTCTAGCGATATGAAATTAGCTAGGAAACTGTTGAGGATGGGATACTAATGGCCAACCATGGTAAAATAAGCTCATTAGTATGTGCGGAAATGCATCTAGCATCAATAGCATGGGGATCTGATCCATGCCCCAGCTCAAGAATTGCAACCAATGATCACACCATGCCCTTTTTTGTAGTGGGGACTTGACCTCATAGGAAAAATCACTCCAACCTCATCCACTGGCCACAAGTTTATCATAACTGCCACTAATTACTTTACTAAGTGGGTAGAATCCATTCCTATGACCTACATAATGGGGAAAAAGATTGCCAAGTTTATCCTGAATTACCTTATCTGTAATTATGGTGTTCCACAAACCCTCATCTCAAACAATGGAACCCCTTTTAAAAATAAATATGTGAAAGAGTTGTGCCAAAGATTCAATATCCAACATCAATTCTCTACCCCGTACTATCCCCAAGGAAATGGTCAAGTAGAAGCTATGAACAAAACTATCCTAAAAATCCTGAAGAAAATAGTTAATGAAGCTAGTCATGACTGGCATCTGCAACTAAATCCCACTCTTTGGGCTTATCGAACCAGTATTTATATTCCTACAGGTGCAACCCCTTTCTCCTTGGTCTATGGATCAGAAGCCATCTTGCCTATTGAGGTTGAGCTCCCATCATTGAGAGTATCATTGTAGAACCTAATAATTGAGGAAGAATACAGAGTGTCTCGATTGAATGAGCTGGAATTCCTGGATGAATGTTGTCTTGATGCCCTTAATCACTTGCAAGTATGTCAAAACCGATTGAAATGAAGCTATAACAAAAGAATCAAATGTCGATCGTTCCTAGTAGGATAGCTAGTCATAAAAAAGAATTAGAAGAACCTTCTAGATCAAGACAACAAAGGAAATTTTGAGCCTAACTAGATAGGTCCCTTTGTCATCAAAACAAGCTATGGATCAGGAGCATTCCAACTATCAACCCCTGAAGGTGAACCCTTGTAGGAGCCAACTAATAGCTTGCATCTCAAAAAGTTTTATGCCTAGACTTAAAGGGTATAAATCAAAAAATATAAAAACTCATAAAATAATCAAAAGCCAAAAAAATGATAAAAAGGATTGAGAAAAGTAAAGAAAAAAATCATCCTCTAATGAAAACCACTTCAGTGGCACTTTGGGAAAGTACCTTGGTGAAAAACTGGCAAACAAGCACCTTGCGTAAATAAAGCATCTCCATCTATTCTTTGAATCTTTTTTCCTATCATTCTTTGCATCCCCATTTATCCATCATCTATGTCCTTATCACGGTTTGAGACTGAGGTATCATGAACACTTTAGCACTACTTGGCATATTCCAAAGGTTAGTCTACCTTGCCTTTATAAAAGTAGGCTAACATGTCACACTAGGGCATTTCGTTATGGATCACAATCGGGTTCTTGTATATCTTGAGGTCATTTCTTATCAAAAACACCAAAAAAAATCAAAAAATCTTATCCAAAAAATCCAAAAAACATTCAAAAAATTGTAAAGGAAAAATCCAAAACATCCAAAAAACATCAAAAACCCTAAAAAGTTCAAACATCAAAAATCCAAAAAATAGAGTCCTCTTGTCGAACTATGGGTCTATGAGCTTGAATGTAGGAAAGGCCATCATTAATGTGCCCACAAGACACATCCTTTAGGAGTCCATCATAATAAACTCGCGTCTTTCATCTGTACATATCTTCATCTTGTAAATAGGTCGAGTTAGTCGAACTACGTGGTCTCTATGTGTATAACATAGGCAAGGCTTATCTTTGATCAGCCCCCAAGGCCCCTAGGATAGGTCTCTTAGGTTAGGTTCATCATCTATATGACAAGACAAAGAGAATGGTCATTCCAAATATTTGTACTTTTGGAATTATCCAAACTACATCAAACAAAGTTATTGAAGATCTAATGATGCAATCAATAGTGGGACAATTATTCAACATATCAGAACTCATATATTGGTATATAGACATGTATTTGTACATATCTCCTCTTAGTGGTAACTTGGAACTAAATTTCTTTGCAAGAGAAGATGCCACTCACATTAGGTTTATAATTATTATAAGATGTCGAGCAGTTTTGTGACCACGAAAAAAGTATGCCTTTCCCTTGCTTAATTTAGGAATAATTAATGATAAATTGGATTTAATATCGCCTTGGTCTAGTGTTGTGAGGTGTTTTACACATCCACATTAGGTCTTGGGCCATTTTTAAGCTAATTTAACCTAACTTTTTCCTAATTTAATGTTGTAAAATGTATTTATTTACATCTTCGCATTAAATTTGAGAGGCTTGTAAATCAAGTGCACCTAATCTAGTGTTGTAATGTGTTCTACATGTTCACATGGGATTTAGGGCCCTTCTAAGCTAAATAGACTCAATTTTTCTTTAATTTAGTGTTGTAAAGTGTATTTATTTACACTTTCACATTGGATTTTAGGCCCTATTGCATTTATGACCTTTATATCATCCTTAACAGGCCCCTATGACCCCATATTGTGCATCCCAAGCCATATTTTGATAAAAAAACCTAACTAGATCAACATAAGAGCTTAAATTTTCTATTCCTCAACATTATGGCAAGCAAAATAGGCCCTGTGGGACCCATTTGTCACTTTGGGTGAATGAGTCCCATTTGAGGTTTGAGCGGGAAAAAGTGGGTTTTTAATTCAAATTTCTCCAATGTCGGCCCTGGGGAACAAAATAATAGCCATTTGAGTGACTTTCCTATATAAACAAGCTTCCAAATCCTCATTTCATCCAAGCAACATAAGGGTATTCAAGTTTTCAAGTCAAGCAAGCAATAGCTAGGCATTTCAATTCTTCACAATATTGTCACAAGAGCATTCAAGATCAATTCTAAGGAATTCAAGAGCAAGATTCTTCATCAATTGTTGCAACAATTCAAGATCCATCATCATGGAAAGGTTCTAAATGCATTTCTTCATATTCATGCTTCATTATCTTAATTCATCATTTTGGTTTAATTATCTAAAAGGGGTTTGACCAAGGTAAACCCCTATCCCCTAACAATCAAATTTTTCTCTCTTTCTTTACGTGATTGCACATCTAGGTTCTTTGAAAGGCTTGGAGATGATTGAACCATAGGTTGAAACATTGTTGGAGTCATTTCCCTATTGGCGAGGTAAAAATATTCACAAAGAGTCACTTATAGCCCCGAAAATTAGGGTTTCAGATCTAGACACTTGGAGGTACAGATTGAGTAGACCAAGAGCTATAGATTCCACTTCTGAGTTTGCAGAAAAGTCAAAGTGGACTCATTCGTCAAGAGTGGAAAATGAGTTCCACTATACCTATTTTTCAGAGAATTTTATGGATTTGGATACCCATTTCTAGGCTTAAAAATCAACATTTTTAGAATTTCAAAGCTATTTCCAATCTCTTCAAGGTTTCTAGGTGCACACCATCCATATCTTTACTTTTTTGTTATGCTTTATTTACACTTCTAGGGCTTTCCTTAGGTCATTTAGCATTTGTTTGCATACCACACTATGTTTTCAAACATTTTGTATTTTCCAAGTTTATACTTGGTGGTGAACCCTTTCTTGTTTCCATCATCTTCAAGGATTCCTTATAATCAGATCTCTCATATCCTTCATCGGGTTGAGATCTCTAAGGTATTCTTGAATGTGAATATTGTGAAATTGGATCCCTCTCCTTGTATCTTATTTTGTGGACAAGGAAGTGAAGCATCCATTTCCGGTGTCCACAAGTTTATATATCATCCTTTAGATGTACCAATGAAGTAATCCATCTTCTTACTACTAATTTATGGGAAAGTGCATTCCAAAAAATTAAAACAATTACTAAGCATCTTGTAGATGATTTTATCAATGTTACTAGTGGATCTTCAAAAGTTATTCTTTGCTAAAATTGACGAGGCCTCAAAATACCTATCCAAGACATCAAACGAATAAAGTGTAACATGATTATGTGGAGGTTGGTGGTATCGGAGGATGGAGGAATTTCCATCATCTCAAGTTAGTTTCTAAATTTCAGATGGTGCTTTATATGAGAAGCATTTTTTTCTTTAATTTCTTTCTTTCTTTTCTTTGTTGTTTCTAAGAGATTTGAAGAATACATATATTGTGGAGTTTAATTTTTGGAGAAAAGTAAGGGGTTTGGTGTAAGACCTCATATGGATGGTTTCCTAGAGATATCATGAGACTGTGATTGAGAATCATACCCTTACGAGGCTCAAGAGACAACTTGGTGGATGGTTGTTCAATAATTTGATGTTTGTGATTTAGGCATTCAAGGAAAGAAGAGCTTGGGAATTTAGCTTGGAGCTACACGTTTATGAGGATCATGAGGAAATTTTGTGGAGTTCCACTTAATTCAAGATTTCATTCTTCAAAGGAAGATATTCTCAAGAATGTATATTTGTTTTATATTCAAGTAGTTTTCTTATGCAAGCCTCAAGGGGGGTCACTTGGAAAAGTAAAGTTTGATGTTTTGATGGTACATTTGTAGAAACAATGTAATAAGGGGGAATGTTAGATAGCTATTATTTCATTGTATGACTCGAAGGTGTACATGCGATTAAACTATTTCAACTACTTCCTTCTTGCAATGTCTCCTTCCTTGTATAAAGGAAACTGCATAGTGAACAAATTATAATGTGAGTTTTTCCCTTTAGTTTAATGTCTAAAAATAAATAAGAATGTTCATCTCTCATAATTAAATTATAATTAGAAATATCACTAAAACAATGGGTTGGATTTGAAATAAATGTGAAGGAAAATATAATGTAGAGGTACTCATAATGAATCTACACACATACATCATATGCTTAAAATAATATTGCAAAGAGAAAAAATAGAGCATACTTTTAGCATTACTCAAATAACCATCATATGAAATGATGCGCATGAACTCCAACCTTCATTTTACTTCATAAATTTGATGACATTTTTTAATTTGGTTATTGAAATCATCTCATAAAAAATAGATCATTAATCTTCATGTTAAAAGTAAATGAACTCATGGATACACATCATCAAATTGAAGGAACTAAATAAAATCACTACATTCAACAATGATTAAGCATAATTTCAAGGTTTCAATGTAGAGAATAACAACCTTTTATAATCTATATCAACCATGTAAGTTAAGGTTACAATTTAGAAAATAGATGGTAATTCATTATTGAGTTTTGTACTATAGGAGTAGTTTTGATACAAATTTTTTAAATAAAGAGTTTGATAGAACGATTGAAATGAAAGCTTCTAATAGTTTTTACAGTCAAAATTACTAGCTTCTTGAAATAATTTAGGTGTTATTTTCTAGTAGTCACAATATACTATCTAGTTGTGATAATCATAATAAAGATATTCAATGCATGGGTTATATCCACTATCATGTTTATTAACTTTCTTAATAAAAATGGTTCTTTAAGCTGCTATTAGTAGAATAATCAATCTTAAAACTTTCAAGTGAAGGGTGGAACATATGATTATGATTTTATGAGGATTTCAATATTAAACCTTCTACAACACCTTACATTTTTTTCTAGATATCTTATTTTTCTTATCATGAATTAAATTTAGAACTTTTACAACATAGGTATCATCAATTAAAATCTTGTTATCTCGATCCACATATATTTGTTGGTAATAGTGATTGGAATTGTCAAATCTATTTGTTGTGTAAGAATCTCCCTATATGAGATCTAGGGATGCTTCATGTTTTAAATGATTTTATAATTTTTTTGTCTAAATAATATCTTGTTATGCAAAATCCTAACCCATAGACCTCCCAAAAGTTGATAACAATTTATAAAAATAGCATAAAAATATAATTTTCTAAATATTATTATAAGGATAACCCATAGTCATTTCTAAGTATTGTCATTGATATTTTTTATCATTAATTTTACTCTTTTTCCTGTGGATGGATGATGATCAATTAGATGATCACGTTGAGTATATTAATGATCAAATATTTATATCATAGATCTTTGGAAAGAAGAATTGTATGATCATTATGATGGATTTTTTAATACTTCAATATTTCGTAGAATAGTTTTTATTGCTAATTAGAAACATCCTAATGACAATGTTTTCTTGGTTTATGAGTTTAGATTGTCTCTGAAATATAGATATTTTAATTTATTTGATGAATTTTATGTCCTACTCCACTTTCAATCCTCTACCCAATTCTTTCAATAAATAATTTAATAAACCTAGAGTTAATAGTTTGAATTTTCATATGACTCCTCGTGGTATATCATGATCTAAACCCATTGATTAATATGACTTACTTTTTATCTAGGCTTTATTCATTAGACTTTGTAGGGAATATATGCTAAATTTTACCATGAGGGAAAAATTAATTTACTAACCTTCTTCCTAGCATAATTAATCTTCCTTTTGCATTTCAAGAAAGATCTAATAAGAAGGAATATACCGTTGTTGACATTTATGGTCTAACCTAAATTAAATCTTAATTAATTAAATGTGAGATTAGTTAAAGTGATCTTGTGTGTTTATTCATATGTTCTTTTTCTATCGGTTCAAACATAGAGAAAGAATAATAGATTCAACATTTAACAACTCAAAAGTCTAGCTTTTGGCTCTAATACTAGAATGTGATGTTACTTTTATTCAAGGTATAAAGTTGGATAGATTAAATATGTTAGATTTAACTTTGCATGGTTACATATTTAGTTGTTGTATTATCTAGGTTTAAATATTATAAAGTATATTTCTAATTTAGAATTTAAATGCACAAAATGCTTATTTATTAATGTCAACTAGTTTAAGACTTACAAAATTAAGGTCATCATCACTAATATATAAATTGGCATCCAATAATATAAACATGATCTATATAGAATAAAACACATTTTTAGAGAATTTTCATTAAAATAAATCTTAGTTATTTATTTAATTATAAATATTTTTTAATAATAATTAATTTAATACTATTTTAAATCATAGAACTTGGAATGGTCACTCTCATCCAAGAAATATTTAAATGGTTTTGGCCTTCATAGCTATGACACACTTTAAGAGGAAATAGTTATGCAACCACTCAACATGCACAATAAAGTAGTTATGCAACAAGACTTGGTCAATACAACCTTAACTATACTATGTACCTTGATTTATACACATTTTGTATGCCCCTTCTTGAATGCCCATAGCCACCAAAATCACATTTTCCTTCAGTTATCTCCATGTCATTTTCAAGTTTGAAATAAATATTTTATATAACCTTTTAAAGGGATGGTATCTAAATAATCACACCCTTTCACAAAAGTTCCCCTTAATTATTATCTAATAAAGATAATTATTCTTTCCTTTTCAAAAATAATTTTTTAATATTATATGTTATTCTTCATTTTAACCAAAGGATCCTAATATTCTTTATTTTTTCCTTCCCCCCTTTAATTTTAAAGTGTAATATTAGAAAATAACTTTCTTTTCACTTTGAACAAAATATCCCATAACAATATGTATATATATGCACCCACTGATGAGTTTGTGATTTAATGGTGAAAAACTTAGGTTTCCTTATATAAATCCGTGTCCAAATTCTCAAATAAATAGTTGAAAGTGAATTTCTAAGTAATGACTCTTGGTCTTCCATCATAGTTTTTGTATATATCTAGATTGATATCTAAATACAAACTTGAGTGGTATGTATATCATCTCTAAGAGTTTGACTAGCTGCTCTAGTGTGTCACTACCTCTTGGCATATTTGTCCAATTGTGGTCATTGCTTCTTAAGCGTAGCTGTTGTATTTAAGTGTGTGGTTGACTACACTATACTGATCACTAACCCTTAAAATGTAATTGGTTACTCATCAAACTCTCACTAGATGCTAATAATATTCTCAAATTTTATATTGAAATAAAGAGATTTCAACTTCTCTATAACTGTCACCAATATAAATCAAGTTAAAATTCCCATTTTACTTATCAACCAATCTATATGTATAAAATTATTAATCTACTATCATAATTTTAAAAGATAAAGGTTTAGTACGATTTAAAAACCAACCAATTTATTGAAGAGTCCCTCCCATTGAGGATTATTATTGTCTTAAAATTTTAAACATGCCCGTAAAACTAACACCATCAATGAGACTTCAACGTTTGCATGTTTTTGAAGAATTTTAATTGCAATTTGATCATTTTCTGTTTCTAAATAACAAGTCCTTCTTTAACTTGAATGAATTAGCTTAAACGATAAAGGATGAATAATCTCTCTTAGGCCGAGACTAGTACAATCCCATCTCTCACCAAGATTCTTCTCGTACTGGAAGTTCAGCTGACATTATAGGCTTGATCTCAAGCTTTGGTAAGCTTAGAGGAGGTCTGGATAACACAAGCGGCCATTTAATGTCTTGAAAAAACGCATGATTCTTGATCTCAGTTGCTCCGCGCTTGCGACCGATGCGCTTGTCAGGCTCTTTCATCAACAAAGCTCTTATTAAATCCTTGGCCGCCTGGCTTACACAAGGAATTGCAGGAAAAGATAAATCTTCATCAACTATATTGATTATGGTATGCGCTGTGTCCCACCCTATGAAAGGGGTGGTTCCATAGAGAAGCTCATACAAGAACACTCCCAGTGTCCACCAGTCCACTGCATTTCCATGCCCCTTTTCTTCAACTATCTCAGGTGCTAAATACTCTCGGGTTCCGACAATTGAATTAGAACGCCCTCTCCAAGGCTCTGCAATGAAGTCAATTCCACGGTGCTTCTTTTCTTGTCCATTGCTTAGGAAAGATGGAAGAAAGCGGAGCTTTGCGCATTTCTTGCATGGCCTTGAATCATCTATATCACCGCTCTTCTTCTTGTGTCTGCAAGATGTGTCAAGCATAGGTCTCACATGGAATGATTGAGACAGATCGAAGTCTGTGAGCATAAGGTGACCATCTTCTCTCACGAGCACATTCTCTGGCTTCAGGTCTCTGTACACAATTCCCAATGAATGAAGGTATTCCAGTGATAACAAAATCTCCGCACAATAAAACCTACAACAGTCACAAAACTTTATGTAAGAAATCTTGATATCCAGCTAACTAAAAGTGGGCAATTTTATCCTTGGTTTCAAATAGATTAAGTGGAAGAGAGGGGGTCTGTATTGATTCAAATTTTATTGAGGTATTATTGTTGAGTACATTTATATTGAAGATGAGATCTGTCATTTGTGACTTCATCCATTCATAACTTAAAAAAAAATTCAGACATTAAAAAAATTTGAGAGAGATTGATGTACTTGGCAATTTCTTCGGTGAAAAAACCTCCTTTCTGTTTCTGTCGAAGTGAATTCAAATCCCCAGCCGGGCAGTACTCGGTAACAAAATATAATTTCCCCCCTCTTTCGCAATGAAAATACAATGTGGGGAGAAGTGGATGATCAATCATTTGCAGCAACTGTAACTCATTCTTCATTCCTCTGACATTACCACTGCCAATCTCCTCAACTTTGACGGCAAAATACATTTTGGTGCCCCTCAACTCCGACAGAAACACATTTCCGGAGCCGCCGCCGCCAATCCTCTTGATCTTTCTGAAGTGCGACAGCTCTAAGTTCCCGTCGTGGTTCTTGACTGCATCGATGGCGTCCCAGTGTGGAGAGTTGCGCGTGTGATGGTAATTACTACGATTGCTGTTGCTGGTGTTGTGGAGACAACAATACGCGTGGCATTTACAACCATTATTTTCAGTATGAGAAGAAGATGTAACGACAGAGTCGCGCATGGTTGAGGAAGCAGATTCCTCACAAGTCGAGAGATTTGCCTTTTCCGAGGACTTTTCTATTATATTTGTACAGTGAAATCCTCTAAACTTAAGGATCATCTCTGCCACTGTCTTCTCAAATGATGATTTGAAATCTTCCGATGTCGCCATTGCGAGGCCTCTTCCAAGCGAATCCCTATAAATGAATAGAATTAGAATTTTAAGATTTTAAACTTGACTTATATATGCCTTTATTGAAATAAGTCGTCCAAGTGTATAGTTAAAAAATCGAATGGAAGGGAGACAAGGCCTAAATTTGATAGCCCTAGGGATGCATTTAAGTATTTTTCTTTTCAAATAAGAGATTTTGAATAAATCATATATACATTTATTTTCGTTGAAATAATGTTTTTATTTAAGAGGTCATTTGAGTGTATTGTCGAAAAATTGAATGGAAGGGAGAAAAGGCCTAAATTTGATAGCTATATAGTTGTAATTAAACATTTTTGTTGTAAAATAAAATTAAAATTTTAAAAATATTTTATCACATTAAAAGAGAGATTTTGAATAGACTGTTAAAATTTGTATATGATAGAATATAAATTTTAACAGTTTATTCCAAAATGTCTAATTTATTGTGATAAAATATTCTTAATATATCTAATTTTCTATAATATGATATGTCTTAGTGTTTGAAGGGAAACTTCTAATTAATAGCCATCATAAAAATTGTTCGACTAGAAGGTCGCCTATTGAATTTAGGTCCTAAAGAGACATCTAATATATATAATCTCCATTAATTGAATATCAATAAATTGATTATTTGAAATAATTATATTATTGACCCAAAGATGTGATACTTTTTAAAGACACTAGCCTAAATTATATGACATTTCCCTTATCACATATACTTTGTTTTCTTTACATGGATTCATCCACCATTCAACTATAATAGGAAAATATTTATCTCTCTTCTATAATTTGGAGAAATAAGGTCTTAAAATTATTATATTAAGAGAGCATAGTATTGTAATGGTAAAAATTATGTAGTTTTCACTTTTTTTTAGGCTTACTATCATTTATTTATCCTTGTTGTAATTACTAATATGCAAAATGGTGTATTTCTTGTTTGAATATGTAAAACAGATGAAAAAGTAGAAACCAATGCTAGAAATAGATAATATAAAATTGTAAATACACATTATTCATGAAATAAAAATAGTATTATAGAGATAGTCTCCAAGAGAATAATTTAAATTCTTAAGAAGAAAAATAAAATTAGGAGAGTTAAGAAGAATGAAGCTAAATAAATGTAAAAGTACGTCAAAATAAGCTAGGAGAGAAATTATATATAGGATATGTGAGAGGGACGTGGAAAATATAATATAAGAGTTGTTGAGAAATTTATAAGAGCTAAGAATTATCTACAACCAAATAAACCTTCTACATAAGATAGAAGCACTGTAAATTCTATAAAATCATAAAATTGATTAGATATATCCAAAATGGTAAAATACATAACTCACGCACAATAAAAAAGCTCTTGTATATATAGAAAAGGGTGAAATCCTAAGAAAAATAATATCATCAGAAGTGTTTTAATCCTATGACATGAAATGAATAAGGTAATTACGTAAGCTTGAGTATGTAACTATGAATATGATCTAAGAGATGGCTCGGTAAATTACCTTGTTTACACAATCACCCTCCATAAATGTAACTTTCATGTAGCAAAATGCATACCCTTAAATTTTCACACTTGTTTGGGCCTACTTGCTTTATTTATGCTTCTTTATGGCTCAATTGGTCCTATTTTGTGTCTGCAAGCCCTATGAATTGTTAATCCCAACATTCTCCAATGCAAAAATGATAATTTAATGACTCCATCAGTGTGTCCCTAATTTTTGGGTTAGGACTAAAATGCCACCTAGGCCATCTTTGTCCCCCAAGGCTCTCGGGACCCTAATTTTGAGATATCCTTATTGGGCACCTTTTTTGGTGTCCGTGCCTCAATTTTTAGGACTTGCGACTAAGACGCCACCTAGGGTGTCTTAGTCCTCCTTAAGTCATTTTTGGGATTTAATTTCAAATTCTTATAGGATTTAGCCTCCATTATGTAATGAATTCATATGTTGGCTTGGTGTGATGTAATTCTGGGAAATTAAGCATAGATAAGTATAAATACAAGGTTCCTTCTCTCATTTTTCATCCTAAGCAATCTAATAATCAATAAATCAAGCAATCTTTTGCAAGAGCATTCAAGAGTAGATTTATCAAGCATTTGGAGCCATTTTCAAGATTCAAGCATCATATCAAAGAGCTTATTGCATCATGTGTGTTGTTGTGCTAACATTTGTGATGTAGGGTTTTGATTCAAGCAAAGCAATTCAAGATCATTCATTTGGTTCAAGATCCATATCCATTGTAGTCATTGCACACAAGTTTGTAGATTTTATAAGGTTTTGGTGAGTTGTAGCATTGCATGTTGTTCATTCACCATTTCCTTCATTATTTCTATTTCATTTCAAGGTTTAATTACCGACAAGGGGTTTGACCAAGGAAAACCCCCATTCACTAACAATCAACAAATTTTTCCCTCTTGCATATTTGTGATTGTAGATCTAGGTTGAATTCTTGAAGATCACTTGGAGTGCAAAGTTGTAAAAGTTGCAAAGGTGCATTAAAAAGTTGTCATCTTGATGAAAACTCACCTACAGACTTAATCCAAAATTTTGAGAACCTGAAATCGGAAGAGAAGCAAGTGCAAACCTTGGAGCTCAGGATCCTATTCAAAGTTTTCAAAAATTCAAAACAAGACTAATATGCCATCTTGGGATTCTTAGTCCTCCAAGGCCTATTTTTCAGAGATTCCTTTAGATCTGGTTCTGACATCCGAAGACTCCTCATTTTCCTTGAAAAATAGCATTGGGACTAATACACCATCCTAGGCATCTTAGTCCTCCACAACACATTTTGGCAGTATCTTTACATTTCCAGAATCCTCACAACATCTTCAAAATTCCCAGGTAAACATATCATATCTCCTTGTTGCATAATTTCATTATTTGCATCTTTTATTTAACTTGCATTTCTAATTATAGGTCATTTTGCAGATCACATTTTAGTTTCCATCATTATCATTTCCAATCATTTGCTTGGTGGTGAACCCCTTAGAGCTCAAAGAATCCCCTCCTAGGTCCTCCTCATTGTGAATTGACTCACCTTGTGAGGTTTTTAGTCAATCTAATTAGGGCTCCTAGGACATTAGTGAATTATTGGTGGAGAAAGAGTGATATCTTTAGTTATCCATATTTCTAGACATCATTTTTTTGAACTTGACTTTTAACCATTCAGTTTTGATTTGGAGTCCATTAAAGTCCTATATCTAGATTGCATTCATTCTTTCATTGCATCTTGCATTAGTGAAAGTGCATCTAAGGTATCTTGCATTTTGCATTAGTGAAATTGCATTTAGGGTTTCCCATATTTGCATTAGTGAAATTGCATTTAGGGTTTCCTATATTTGCATTAGTGAAAGTGCATATAGGTTGCATTTTTACTTTCTTGCATCATTTCATTTAATTGAAAATTTGAAAAGTGCATTGTTCATCATCTTAATTACATTTAGAAACATTCTTATTGCATTCAAAAGTGAAAAAACTTGCATTCCATATTGCATTCAATTACTTTTTCCTAGTTACTTTTTCTTGCACTTATTTGCACATTTTTCTATTTATAAGCATTGGTATCTTGCATAGGAAATATATAAACACTGTTGACATTCCAGAATTCACTATTTTTCTATAAAAAACCTCTGCTAGGACTAAAATTCCCTTCCTAGCATCTTAGTCCCTCTCAAGATTTTTGCTTCAGAAGTCTCTCTCTGTTGTTTGCTATCCGTTTCAGCCTCTGGAATTTCAGAATCTCACTAAGAGGACCAAGACGCTCTTCCTGGCATCTTAGTCCTTATTGAATTTGACTCTCCAATTTTCAGGGTCTGAAATTTCTTTTCTATGTTTCTATGGTTTGCCTTTAGTTTCATGTTTTAGTTTCTAGATTTGTTGTTATTCCAATTTATTTTCATTTCAAGTGTAATTGCAAGCATAGGATATTGTGTTCATTACACTATCTATAGTTTATCCCTTGTATGAGTTGTAGTACTTGGTGTCCTACTGCTAATACTATGGTTAGACAAAGTGCGAGGCTTGTGGCATCCTACAATAAGACACTCGTTGTGGACCTTGGGTTATCAAACTCTCTTACTTCCAGTGTTGGCACTAGTTCACTAGGTATGGAACATACCTTTGACACCTCTTTTGCTATACCTACCTTAACTACAAGTGCTATGTCAAGTGTCCAAAAAATGGTTGATCATATTCCTCGAGAAAGCATAATGAAAATGTATGGAGACTTAGCTCATTTACAAGATAGCATAAGTACTAGAAACATTTCAAACACTATTATACCTACCATACATAACCTTCACCGCATGATGGAAAGTGATTAGGGACTAGAATTTGTGTGTAAGATAGCTCAAATCTTTGGAAAATGTCTTCCTTCCACCACTAATGGTGCTCAAGCTTAAAAAAATATGCAAAACCAAGGAGGAATTCAAACTCCTCCCTCTTCAACCATAACCTCAATTCCAACCCATATCAATCCTCAAATGATTACAACAATCCAACCAACTAGTAACATCCTTCCTACCTCAAAAATTTCCACTAGTGCTCCTTATACCTATGTGGCATCTAATCTTATATCTCCTCTCGTAAGCAATCCATTGATTAGTCCTTCCAACACATGCACACCACCACCATATTTATCTCCATCACACACTACAAGCAATGAACCTATCATTAACCACCTCTTACAAAGCCTTTCATCCATCCAACGTCAAGTTTCCACCATAAATCAAAATCAAATTGGTCCACCTTCATACTAGTCAAGAGCAACCCACTATCCTTGGAGATATTAAGAAATCCGGTGCCACAAGGTATAGAGATCCCTAGATTTGAGAAATATGGAGGAAAGGGAGATCCCTAGATTTGAGAAATTAGGTAAATTTTTTACCTAATCCTTGAAAAACATTGCCTTGGATTGGTTTTCTGCATTACCAAATAACTCAATTTGTTCATTCAATGAACTTGTTCAGGACTTTATTAACCATTTCCAAATGCACATGGTCCCTGAAATGACATTGGCTAGTTTGATGAGATGCAAGCAAAATGAGGGTGAAAAAGTCATTGACTTTATTTCATGACCAATCACTTTATTCCCAAATCAGTGTGAAGATTCTCGATTCCCACCTTCAAAATATGTTCATAGAAAACTTACAAAGAAATACAAGGGATAATCTCACCATGATGAAATCCCCCTCCTTCATGCATGTATGCATTGCACTTTGAGACTATTAGAATTCCCTAACTAGTAGTGAACCAAAAACCACTCCTACCCATCTTGAAAAGACTAAAGCTTCAAACCAAATAAAATACCATCCTTTCATAAGAAAAAATAAATGTTTCCTTTAACTAAATTCCACCTCTCAATCTACCCAACCAGTTGATACCCAAGAAGCCGCTACAAAGAAGAGTAATCCTTATATCTTTTGGGATCTGAAAAGATAATTTACTCCCTTACCTAACACACTTCACAACATTATGACCCAACTCTTAAACAAAAACATGCTTACATTACCTCCCATTCGACCCCTTGACCCTAACAAGCCATTATCTCTTATCTTTAGACATAATTCCTATAGTGTTTATCATCAACAAAAAGGACATGATACAGAACATTGCAAGCATCTTAAACATACTGTGCAAGACCTCATTGATTCTAATCATCTCCAAATTGGAAGGTGTAAATAAAAAAATGAATAATTTTGTGGCTCTTCCCAACCAAAACATGTAAATATTTACCAATCCCATTCCCAACCATAATATTTCATTTGTTAAGGCTAGTGAAACTAAGCTCGATGTGATGAATGTTGACACAAATGATGAGAATATGAGCAATCATGAACAAAATCCTATGGATGATGATAAACATAGTCCTATTGAAACAATGATATGAGTAGTTGACATCGAGTCTCGTAAATAGCAAACCATTGACATTACTTTCTCTTTAGAAGAAACAATCAAACATGCACCTAATGGTCCTCTTTACATAGCCAGCAGAATCAATAACAAGCCCACTCCTGGGATTTTAATTGATCTCGTCTATGGAGAGAATGTGATCACAAAAGAACTCTTATATGTGCATGAACTCACTCAAGATAGATATGATAAACTGAAATCATGGATTAAAATGTATGATGGTTTTGCTCATGCTATGATGGGCTCGATCACACTCCCTTTACAAGTAGGACCAAAGAAATCAAATGTATCATTCTCTATCATATCTAATTTGGACAAATTTCATGTGAAGTTACACTACAAATGGCTTCGCTCCATGAATGTGGTCCCATCCATTTTCCATAAGTGCTTAAAGTTTCTAGTTGGCAATGAAATATTCATAGTGAACCATAGTGGCTTTAGAACCCTATCTTCCCATGGAAATTTCTCCTTATATTATTTTTGGCTTGAACCTATGGAACCTATAAGACCCCGTGAAGACTTCCTTTTACTATCCTATTAAAAATTCAAAGCAAAATGCATAGCCAAACTATCTCTTGAAAACTTTCCTCCACCCATGATCAAACCTCCACCCATGCTTGAACCTCTTCCACCTAAAGAAAGCAATGTTGAGTATAAAACCCTTCCAACAAACCAAGACCCATCCATGAAAAATCCCTTGCCTATTTCTTACAAGAGACCTATAGAAAACCAAAAAAGTCCTAATCTACCTCCTAAGAAAATTTATAAAGCCAAAGAGAAAGTGGTTGAACAACCTTCCATGGTTTCTTCCATTCTTCCCTCACAAGAAGAAAAGGAACCTATGGTTGAAAAACCTATTCCTACACAAACACAACTTGAAAATCATAATAAAAGAAATTGTATTGCTAGAGAGTGTAGGCGTAGACATCATGCTATTGCTCAAAAGATGAATAATGATAACAACATTGAAAATAAAAATCCAAACTTGATAGAAGCAATAAACAATGACCCTCCTCTTTTACCAGAACAAACAGAAGCTATATCTCCACCACAACAAGGACCAACAACTTCTATGGATATTATCATTCATCCTCCTATTGTGATTAACTTGGATGAAGATGAGGAAACAACTAAAATTGATGAGGAAGTGCATAATGAGTTGAATTTTTTATTTCCCTCATTCATGAGATTAAACAATAACAACTATAGTGATCCTCCTAAACCGAGTGATTCACCATGTGTTGAACCTGGTGATTCTCCTAGTACAACACTTGATGGTGTCCCTCTCGCTAGTGATCTGCATTCTACATATACTGAACAATAATGGGATGTAGATGATGCGCTAGATGGTTGACTTGCATGTGCTTTACTAGTCTTTTATCTTTTCTTTTTTCTTTTGCTTTCCTTTTCATTTTCTTTTTGTTTGCTTGCATGTGCATAACGTGACCCCCCATGATGTTCTATTTGATGTTTCTTTCTCTATGTACATTCCTCTATTTGTATCTTCATTCTTCTATATGTCATATACTTTTACCTTTTCCATGATATTTTCTCTTTACTTTCATTTTTGTTTCTTGTGTTTTCCTTTTGGAGATGACACAAGGCATCGAGACATTCATGTCTCCTTCATGTTGAACCAAAATATTTTTCATTATCTTTTCTTTTCCTTTCATTTTCCTTTTCATTTGTCTTGTGTTTTCCTTTTAGGGATGATGCAAGGCGTCGATACACCCTAAGTCTCTTCCATGTTGACCCAAAAGGCATCTTTTTCTTTAATTTTGGCTCTCTAAATTGTGTCATTATTCTAGTTCAATGTGTATGTGGTGAATGATGATAGTTTTGCACTCTCTAAAAACATTGCAAAAAAGAACATATTGACCTCAAATCCATAGATCCCTTATGTGTGATGAGTCCAGTTTGTGACTCAGTTTTGATGAAATTTATTATCTATTTTCTATAGTTGTCATAGACTTTGATACTTGGATGTTGATCTTTTTATGATATTTCCTCAAAACCATAGACATTGGGCATAAGCTATATTTATAACCTTTAAATGATATTGAAATGCTATATGAACTATCTATGTTAATTTTACATGTGGATTAATGAATGCTACTTTAATATAGTTATAGATATGCAATTGTTGTGTGTACTAATATTGTTATGCAGATATAATTAGTACAATTGAGGAAGATTCTGCCAATTGGTCACTCACCATCAAAGTCAACAAGGTGATCGTTCAAAGGTCAAACGGAGGGAAGAATCTCAACAAGAGATAAATTCCTAGTTTGAATCGAATATTTATAACCACCTTGTAACTAGTCTTAATTGTTTGTTGAGTGAATATAGGAGTTACTATTGTGCTAGATCTGCATTAAGGCGAACATGCTTGACCAGATTCCATGCATGCATAACCTCCTCTCCACTTTTCATTCTTTTCCTAAAGTGGCATCCTCCTAATCTGTTGGAGTTGACCACCTTGCTAGGTAGCTAGTTATTAGCTTTTCTTCCTATAAATAAGACTCAAATTCTCCTTCTTAGAAGATTGATTGATCTGATGATGTACTTGCATTATTAGTTTTTGCAATAATACAATTATGCTACTCATTTGTACTCGTGTTTTCCAATGAATAAAATGAAGTTATAAGTTTTTGCATCTGAGTTTACATTTTGCTTAAGGGATACTCATCCAAGGGGGGCCACTTGGTGAGGATTCCATCCTTTAGTTTAGTTATTACTTTATGTTTAGTAATTAGTTGAAATCTGGCATTGTTTGTTCCTACAGCCACTAGAATTCATTATGTGACCATTCCTGTAGCCAAAGCAGACATAGTAGTTTCCTATTTGTGTGCCCAGGTTCTCATTTCTGCCATACACTTCAGCTTAGTATACTTGTTGGTTTATGTTCAACATTTATGTTATTTCTTTCAAATCAATTTACTTTCAACATTATGTCTTTATTAGCTATAGAATGAATGTGGCTACTTTGGAATTCCTAGTGCACATACTATGCTAGCCCATTTCAAGTCAATGTCCCTAGGCTAACAAGTTAAATGTACCTTCATAGTGATTAATAAAACTATTCATATTAGATGTCCAATCTTTGAATCACAACTTTATGGGATTAGTGGTTAGATCATTGTAGGAGGCCAACATTTTTGGCACCGTTGCCAGGGATGGTGTCAAACTAGGGAGCTCTTTGGATTCATTAATAGTTTTTCTTGTTGTAGTATTTTTGAAAGTTTTTTCTTAGTACACACCTCATTTAGGAAAGTAATGATCCACCATTCTTTTTCCAATTCTTTATGTGAGTTGGCTAGTAGTGAGTTGATACTGTATGCATAGTTGAAGGAGGAGAGATGCTCATGGGAGATTCCTTCCTAATAACCCTGGTCCATTCTAGCTAGTTGAGCATCATAATCTTCTAGGAGAAGAAGAAGAGCCACACCCCTTTGCTGATGTATCCCCTAATCTTACAAGTTCTATAATTTCCTCTGAAGACCAAAATCAGCTTGAAAATCCCTTTTCTTTGGAACTACATCAGGCAGGCATGGGTGATGCAAATAGAAACAGACCTAACCAACTGGCTTTTCCTTTCCCCATTGCCCATCAAAATGAAGTTGACAACCTCAAAAATATCCTCGCTTCAGTCCTTCCTAAGTTCTATGGACTTGTCATAGAAGATTTTGATACTTTCTTGTTCAAGTTTGACATACTCTACAAGAGTTATGAATATACCACCGATTCCCATAGGCTCAAGCTATTCCCTACCATCTTGAAAGAGGCTACATTAAGATGGTTCATGAGCGTAGGTAGAAACACTATGGAGACTTGGGAGGATATGAAGACAAAGTTCCTTGAGAAGTACAATGGATATTGCAGGGGGAGTGACATGAGGGGAGATGACATTTTTAGGATGCAACAAAAGGAAGATGAGAGCTTGGAGGATTACATTGCAAGGTTTTTGTTTTTTCTACAGAAATCTCCACACCATACACTCAATGAAGAATAAAAAAAGTTACTATTCCTAAGAGGAATTAATGATAGTTGAACTGATGCCTTGGACCTAATGGGAGGAGGAGATATCTCCCAAGTTCCTTGGGAGGATATCAAGAAGATATGTCAAAACTACTCTAGGGTAGCTTCAAAGAAAGGGAGAGCTTACCAATATTCTATGGGTAAGTCATCTACCAATGGATTTTCAAGAATGGAGATTACTCACTTGATGGAAAACTTCAAGCAAGACATTATAAAAAATCTAGGTACTCAGCTAGTTATAGTTTAGGCCAAAAAGAAACAAGAGGAGGCAGAGGAAATGTTGGTAGAATATTACCCTCATTGCAAACAAAAGAAGGACTGTAGATGCAAGATGGTAGCTAATATTGAAAGTAAGCAGATTCCACTTGATTTCAATCCAATCTAGATTGAAGAGGATCAAGTCTACTATGTTGCAAAAAGGAGGCCATGGGCTCCAAGACAAGGTATGCCACTAGATCCACTCTCTTTTGTTGGGCCATATTTCAATTCTTATTCATCTGGTAACCAATTGCAGCCCCCATATCCAACCAATTATGGAGGATATCCACTACAGCCTTGGAGTAACCCTCCAAATTCCTGGCCTAATCACCAAAGCTCTCCACCCTAGTGGCAACAACCTTAGGGTAATTGGCAGCAGTTTTAAGGAAATTGGTAGCAAACATCTCAATGGAGAGGAGGGTAGCAATGGCCAAACCAGATAACTAGCTACATGCAACCACCTTCTTATCCCTAGCAACCTACTATAATGCCCCCTCCTACTAGTTCAAGTTCAAATACACCTAAACCTACTTCACTACGAGCTCAACCCACACGTAACCAAAATAACAAACCACAATAGTAGCTAGTATACTTTTTTGATCCAAATCAATTCCTTGCATATGTTATGAGTGTAAGTGACATCCACTTGCGTTCAGGAACTACTTTTCTAGCTCCTTCCACACCCATTATCACTGAGTTTCCTCTGGAAGAAGAGGAGCCTTTGAATGCCCCCATTCAGCCAAGTGTGCCTAAAAATACTGAACCAACCCTAATCAAGCAGACTAAACAACAACCACCATTTCCCCAGAGGTTGGAAACTGTGAAATAAAATGAAGAGGAGGAACCGACCTTTGACATTCTAGAATAGTTGAAGCATATATGTGTCCAGATACCTCTATTTCAAGCCATAAAAGATGTTCCTATATATGAAAAATCAATCAAGGAAGTGTGCCTTAAGACACCAGGAAGGAAGAAGAAAGACCCCACTATGGTTCATGTAGTGGGACAACTGGCTGACATCATGCTTGGGAAAGTGACTGTTCCCAAATATAGTGACCCAAGGAGTCTTGTGGTAGGAGTTGTTATAAATGGGGTCTAACTAAGAAATGCTCTGATTGATTTGGGAGCAACAATAAATGTAATGACCAAGGATATCCTACAACAACTAAATGTTGCAAGCATGAGACCTACTCCTACTATCTTGCAGATTGCTGATAGTTCTACTATTAAACCTGATGGGATAGTAGAGGAATTTGTGGTAACTCTAGACTCTTGGGAGTACCCAGTAGACTTTATGGTTCTTTCTCCTAAAGCTACACTAGGTAGGTACCCCATTATCCTAGGAAGGCCATGGTTGGCAACAATAGATGCCTATATTGGATGCAGGACATGAGACATGACTATTTCTGATGGAAAGAGCACTAAAAATCTTGTTCTCTACCCTCCTGCGTAGCCATCCCATGACATGGATAATCATGTATGGCCACATGTTGGTGAAGAGGCTGAGGAATTTAATTTTGTGGCACAACTAATGATGTTAGGTAGAATCTCTTTCATGCAGCTTCAAGAGTAAGATAAAGTATTGTCTAACATAATTCAGAATCATTGTGAAATAGAGGAAGCATCATCCTCTCATTCTTTTGATCCAGTAAAGACACTTACTCTTCCTATAGCAGAACTTCTTGTAGCAATAGGTATGTTTCATACATTCCTGCCACATGAACTCAAAGTACCAAGCATTAGTGAAGCATCTATGGTAGAGATATCTACACAAGTGCAAGTGTCAAAAGGAAAATATCTAAATATTAACAACAAATTGAGTAAAGAACAACAATTGTCATTGACAAACTTACTGAGAACCCACCAACATGCATTTTCATGGGAATATCATGATATGAAGGGATTGGACCCTAAGCTTTGAACTCATAGTATTTACATCAGAGATGATTATACCCCAGTGAGACAACCACAAAGAAGAATCAACCCTGCACTAAGAGAAATTGTAAAAGGAGAACTATAAAAATTGCTAAATGCAGGATTTATTTACCCCATTTTAGATAGCTAGTGGGTGTTTCCATTGGTGATTGTACCTAAAATGGGAAGGAAGTGGTGAGTTTGTGTTGATTATATGGAGGTCAATGCTGCCACCAAAAAAGACCATTTTCCCCTACCTTTCATAGACCAAGTTCTAGATTCACTTGTAGGAAAGTAGTACTTCTCTTTTCTAGATGGATTCAGTGGGTATAACCAAATCCAAATTACACCCAAGGACCAGGAGAAGACTACCTTTACCTATCCATGGGGGACCTATGCCTACTCAATGCTTCCATTTGGCTTATGCAATGCACCTGCAACTTTTCAAAGGGTAGTCATTAGCATATTTTCAGACATCTCTCATGATTGCATGAAAATTTATATGGATGACTTTACTACCTATGGTGTTGATTTCAATGAAGCATTAAAGAATCTCAGGAGAGTCTTAAAGAGATGTGAAGAAAATAATCTATCTTTAAACAGTGAAGAGTGCTTCATGATGATGCAGGAAGGTGTATTCCTTGGCCACTACATCTCTCACAAAGGAATTCAAGGAGATCCTGCAAAGATTGGGGTGATCACAAATCTTCCCATACCAGCAAAACAAAAAGATGTTAGGATTTTCTTAGAATATGCAAGTTATTATAGGCAGTTCATCAAAGACTTCAACAAAATTGTAGCACCATTGTACCCTCTCCTAACCAAAGATATTGAATTCCAATGGATAGAAGACTGTGATAAGGAATTTTTTGACTTGAAAGTAGCTTTAGCTCATGCTCCTTTACTCAAAGGTCTTAATTGGGAGCTTCCTTTCCACATCCATACAGATGCATCAGACTATGCCATAGGAACAATCTTGAGGTAGAAAGGAGCTATTGAAAATGTTATTTATTTTAGTAAAAACTTGCAAGGAGTTGAATTCAATTATACAATGACAAAACAAGAAATGTTGGTAGTAATCTATGTCCTCAAAAAATTTAGGCACTACATAACAGGCTATCAAATCTTTGCACACACTGACCATGTAGCCATTAGGTATCTCATGAATAAACCCTTGATACCAGGTAGGTTAGCCAGATGGTTATTGTTGATGCATGAGTTTGACATAACCATTGTGGATAAGCTAGGGACTGCCAATGTTGTTGTAGACTTTCTTTCAAGGCTGACTACATCAAAGGATAACCAAGTCATTGATGACTATTTTCCTGATGAAAATATATTCTCCATTAGTGTGCAAACACCCTGGTATGTTGACATAGCTAATTATCTGGTCAGAGGGAGAGTACCTCGTCACTTCTCTCCAAAAGAGAGAAGGGTGCTCATTGAAAAATCTTTTCTTTTTTCATGGATTGTTGGATGTTTGTTCTACACTGGACTATACCATGTCATGAGAAGATGTGTGAGGGAAGATGATACAAATGATATTTTGCATGCATGCAACAATGAACCATGTGGATGACATTTTGTAGCCAAGAGGAAAATAATGAAGATTTTGAACACAGGATATTACTGGCCCACACTCCACAAGGATGCTAGGAGATATACAAGAAAGTGTGATAGATTCCAAAGGATGGGTAGGCCAACCAAATCTGATGAGATGCCCCTTTATCCTGAGGTAGCAATCACTCCATTTGACAAGTGGGGATTGGATTTTGTAGGACCCACTGATCCTCCATCCAATGGTAAATCCTATATCTTAGTATGCATTGATTATGTAGCCAAATGGGTAGAAGTTAAGGCTATGAAGCATGCAAGAGATAATAAGGTTGCTGAATTTTTTTATGAGGAAATTTCACATGGTATGGGGTTCCAAGAGAGATAGAGACTAATCAAGGGGATCAATTTACCTCAACCCTTGTTGCAACACTGGTCAATGAGTACAACATAAGGCACATGAAATCTACTCCTTATCACCCTTAGGCCAATGGCCAAGTTGAGGTGACTAATGGGGAGATTGAAGCCATTCTGACCAAAATAGTGGTTGTTCATAGGAAGGATTGGGAAAATAGGCTGCCAGAAGTTGTTTGGGCTGATAGGACAACCTAGAAAACAATAATAGGCTTCACTCCTTTTGAGTTGTTGTATGGAAATATAGCTATGATTCCCATTTAATTTGAGCATAAGACTCTTGGGACTGTAATGGACTTGGGGATGGATATCTCTAAGGTACAAAGGGACAAAATCATGTAGCTTAATGCTTTAGATGAAATGGGGAAGGTAGCCTTACATCACATAGAGGTAGTGTAGAATCAGAGAATAAAGTGGCATGACAAATTCATTAGGGAAAAGAAATTCCAACTAGGAGACTGGGCACTGCTCTACGACTCAAGGTATTAGGATAATGTAGGAAAATTGTAGACATAGTGGCTAGGACCATATGAGTTTGTTAAATTTTTCCCCAATGGTGTTGTTTAGCTCACTACCATTGAACCAGTCAGATTTAGACTGCTAGTTAATGGTCATCGCCTCAGGTTGTATCACAATCCAACTTCTAAGGAGTAATTCCTATAGAAATTCACTCAACATACAACTCTCGAACTTCCTATAGCCAAAGGAAGAAGACCTTGTGTCCCTCCTTCTAGCTAACTAAGGTATGTAACTTGTCATAATAAATATTTCCACTTTTGTGGGGGTCCACTTCTTCATTCATTCACCCATCTTCCCATTCATCTCCACCTTTCTCTCTCTTCCATCATGCCGCCATAGCTTCAGTTCATTCTACCATCATTTCACTTCATTCCACTCCACTTTCATTAATTACTCAACTAAAATTTTAAAATATGACTTGTACTTTATCCATAATCTTTGCAACAAATCTTCCATGCATTCAAGTACGTGCACATCAATTTGTTATATCTTAGTTACAGTCTCTTAAGTACATTCATTTAATTGCTATAAATTAATATAGATGTTCTCCATAGCATGTAATTATTCCCTACCCCTATCAAGTCAACATTATTCCCGCACATGTGAGGAAACATGCTCAAATTTAGGTTGGGGGAGAAGTGTGAATACCATGTCCACGTGTCAGTCTATGTTGGTTTATGTTAACAAAGTTTAAAATGAGCCAATTTGAATTATGAATGAAATGACAACTCGCATGTGTGAGGTGGTATCAATCGCCACCATTTTTCTCGATCATAGCCTTCATTTATTACTCCTTTACTGCCTTTATTTCTCTTGTCATAATCTTAAGTTGCTAAAAAAAAAAAATTAGATGACATTGGCATTGGGAATTTAGCAGCATTGCAGGAAGGAGAAGTGTAGCTTTCAGAAAAAGATTGCATGAAGGGAAACCTTGTAGAGTGATTGTTTATTTGTAGATAGTTGAACAATGGGAGGTGGGTTAATTCGAAATGAGCCCATGGTTCATGACGCATTACTGTAGGATGCACCTAGCTAGGCCAAGTTCAAAAATTGTGGGTGGTTGGATTATTTCTTGAAGTGAATGGTTTTAATGAAGATGTTGCATTGGAATTTTCCTAGACATTGTCTGATGGAAAGGGTAGGGTAAAAGGGTTAAAAGTAATGGCTACTGAAGAGATGATTACAGAAGTTATAGGGTTGTTTTCCAATAGTGAAAATTACCCTGTTTCCAGAGATGCCAGGTCAGCTAGGGCTAAATTTACAAAACCTAGTGACCCTCCATTGAGTGTGGACAAGCAAGCAACCAAGAGAACCTCTCTACCTGAGCCATGGAAGCAAGTATTTTTTCATTTTGTGAAGTGCATTACCTATGAAGGTCATCAGTTGAATCTACATTTCATGCACTTCATTCTCCTAAATCATATGAGGCACAAGAGAAGAATGAATATGCCAAATGTGTTATACCACTTTCTCTCAATTATGACAGTCGAGACCCAAAAAGGTATGGATAATTTCATTTCCCACCATTTTTTGATCAATTTGTTAGTTGAGAAGTCTCTACATGATTTGTCTAATATGACTTGGGAAAAATTCTTAAATGTTGATCAAATTAGACTTGAGCATTTGTGACCTATGGTTTTTCCTCAACCTCGTAGGGCTAGGAGAAGAGTGAGTTTTGTTGAAGCCACTCCTAGAACGTCAACTTCTTACGCAGGCCCTAGTTCAAACCCTCCTATAGTAGAAAATACCATAGAAATTAGCTCTTCTGAGGTAGAGCATTCGGACAAAGAAAGTTCCTCTTCCTATTTTGATGATGAAGTTCCTCTTGGAATCCTAATTCAAACTAGGGCACAAAAGAAAGAGGCAGAGATAAGGAAGGGTAAAGCTAAAGAGTAAACTGTAGGAAAGAAAGTTCCAAGCTCTAAGGAACAAAAGGATGACACTGTTCTTCCTGCAGCTGAAGAAAATCATGAGAGCCCTCCTAGGAAATCAAGACCAGTTGGTCTAGCCTTTGGTGTGTCTCCACAAGAAATCCCTAGGACTAGAAAAAAATCACAAGAGGACATAGAGGCCCCAATGGGGCAAGTGAATTTTAAGGAAAGAGACATATTTGAGGAAGCAGCAAATGTAACATTAGCAGACCTTGTTTCCATCGTTGAACAAGTTGAGAGTCAAGAGTATGAAGATAATCAGGAGCTCCTACAGCAAGAGCAGAAGCAAGAGTTCTTGCAACAAGAGAAAGAGAAAGAATAAGAGGCCTTACATCTAGAACTGGGAGAGCAGTCAACACCCTTGTAGCTAGAATTGGTTGAACATTCAGAAACCTACAGTCAGAATTGGCTAAACATTTAGAGACCCTGCAGCCAGTGCTACATGAAGAGCAAGCATCAGTTCCAGGAAAACCTTTCGTAGGAATACATAGGATCTCTGATTTTTCAATGCACATGGTAGCTATGAATTTAAAGAAAGAGATACAAAGGAGGGGAAAATAATGGAAAGAGGAGAAACACAAGTTGAAGAAGGAAATTCAAAAGAAAGATGAAGAGATTGAAGATAAGAATGCAAAAATTGTTGCTTTAAAGGAGAAAGTGGATAATATGCAAGCCCTAGTACCTCAGATATTAGAGTGTAGGACTCCTCAAAGAGTCTATGCCCTATATTTGAAGGAGAAGCATCTTTATTTTAAACTAGCAAGGATTTTTTTAGGTTTCAATCCTTCCATTGAGACTACTCTTGGATTTTTCAATGCTTATCGGATTGCTCCTTCTGAAATGAAGAATTTGTTGTGTGAATTATATTTACATAATTATGTTGTGTCCTGAGATTATGATTGGAATCCTTTTTTTTATGCTGGGGATGTCCAATTAAGGGAATTTGTCTTGGATACAGAATGATATTAGTTGGGGACAACAGTTTAGGGAATATAGGAAAATAGAATCCAACACTTCCCTATCCATCAAGTCTGAATCTAGAAATCCAGGGGACATTTTCAATGATTGGCACAAAATTATTTACAGACCAAGCTATGGCAATAGGATCTTTCCTAAGAGAGAAGCATTTTACAAAGAATATGAGGAGGTAGAAAAAACCATAGGAGAATTTGTAAAGGGATATTTGGCACAGATGTGGAATAGTCCAACTGATGAATTAAAACAAGTTGAGCCTCACTCTCTACAAAACTATGATGCAGCATGTAAAAGAGTGGATAGATATATACAG
This sequence comes from Sequoia sempervirens, assembly GCA_007258455.2. Taxonomy (NCBI): domain Eukaryota; kingdom Viridiplantae; phylum Streptophyta; class Pinopsida; order Cupressales; family Cupressaceae; genus Sequoia; species Sequoia sempervirens. The sequence goes on from VDFB02168118.1 coordinate 74,401,920, forward strand.
ATTGGAAGGACAAAAGGACAATGTTGGCTCCCACTAACTTTTCAGCCACCTATTCTATTATGGCTTGTACCAATTTTTAGGTATTAACAGTATGATATAGTTGCAGAAAGACAGAGATGGAGCATATTGGAAAGACATCAAGGGTTCTATTGGGATCCTAATTCATGAACTACAAGAACTAATGTAGGACAGCTAGTAGTTGCAAATTTTAGGGCATTAACCAAGCAAAAGAACAACCCTTCCTCTACTGGAGGACCATCAAAGCCTTAGTTTAGGGGGGAAGTGATGAGTCCAATTTATGACTCAATTTTGATAGAATTTATTATCTATTTTTTATAGCTGTCATAGACTTTGATACTTGGATGTTGACGTTTTTATAATATTTCCTCAAAACCATAGACATTGGGAATAACCTATTTTATAACCTTTAAATGATATTGACATGTTGTATTAACTATCTATGTTAATATTACATGTGGATTAATGAATGCTACTTTAATATAGTTACAAATATGAAATTGTTGTGCGTACTAATATTGTTATGCATATATAATTAGTAGCCTACAAAATTGAGGAAGATTCTACCAGTTGGTCACTCACCATCAAATTCAACAAGGTGGTCGTTCAAAGGTCAAATGGAGGGAAGACTCTCAGCAAGAGGGAAAATCCTAGTTTAAATCAAAGATTTATAACCACCTTGTAACTGGTCTTAATTGCTTGTTAAGTGAATATAGAAATCACTGTTGTGCTAGATTTGTGTTAAGGAAAACATGCTTGACCAGATTCCATGCATGCATAACCTCCTCTCCACTTTTCATGCTTTTCCTAAAGTGGTGTCCTCTTAATCTGTTGGAGTTGACCACCTTACTAGGTAGTTAGTTATTAGCTTTTCTTCCTATAAATAAGACTCAAATACTCCTTTTCAGAAGGTTGATTGATCTAATGATGTACTCGCATTATTTGTTTTTCAATAATATAGTTGTGTTGCTCATTTGTACTCATGTTTTCCAATGAATAAAATGAAGTTATAAGTTCATGCATCTATGTTTACATTTGTGTTAAGGGATAATCATCCAAGGGGTCCCACTTGGTGAGCATTCCATCCTTTATTTTAGTTATTACTTTCTATTAAGTAATTAGTTGAAGTCTTGCAATGTCTTTTCCTGCAACCACTAGAATTCCATTATGTGATTGTTCTTACAACCAAAGTAGATAGAGTAGATTCTTGTTTGTGTGCCTAGATTCTAATTTCTGCCATGCACTTTAGCTTAGTATAGTTTTTGGTTGATGTTCAACATTTATGTTATTTCTTTCCAAGCAATTTACTTTCAACATTATGTCTTTATTAGTTTTAGAATGAATGTGGCTACTTTGGAATTCCTAGTGCACATACTATGCTGACCCATTTCAAGTCTATGTCCCTAGGTTGACAAGTTAAATGCACCTTCATAGTGATTAAGACAACTATTTAGATTAGATTTCCAATCTTTGAATCATAGCTTTATGGGCTTAGTTGTTAGATCATCGTAGGAGGCCAACAATGTGTTTGGTATTTTGGGGGCAACCCCCCCCCTTTTCTTTTCTCTTACATGATGCATCTTTACTCTGAAACATATGACTTGGCATAGGGCTTTCCAAGTTGGCTCTCATGTCTTCCTTCTTGTTTGTATTTTCATTTCCTACTTTACAATAATTGCTCACAACATGGCATTAGCAATTTCTTTAAAGTGGGGGCATACATTGGCATTATTTTATCATGATTTCATTTGCATTTTCTTCCATTTCATGTTGTTTTATGTGATTTTCTTATTTCACAGTATGTGTTTTTCTCTTTGTGGTGACATTTAGAGTAATGTCCTCCAAGAGTGTGACCCATCTCAACATATGATATTTCCCTTTAAAGTGGTGATGTGACACATTGTATCCCTTAAGTAGTTAATATTTTATCCTTTGATTAGTCCTCTCTTTAAGACATTAGGAATGATGTCCCCTAAGAGTAAGACCTCACATGAACTAAGAAAAATCCCTTTGAGCATCCCTCTTTCTTGTTGCATTTTTATACCTTATTAACATCATGGAGGTATGGCTTTGATATGGTCCTTTGGGGCTCACTTAGTGAACACACGTGTGAGCATGCATTTTTGTACCTTATTATAGTCATGGAGGTATGACTTTGATATGGTCCCCTGGGGCTCACCTAGTGAACACCTAGCTTCACTAGCCCATGTGAGCATCCATTTGTGTACCTTATTAAAGTCATGGAGGTATGGATTTAATATGGTCCCTTGGGGATCACCTAGTGCACAACTAGATCCCACTAGCCCTCATGAGTGTGTGTTTTGTTACATAGTGGACAATGCATTCCACTTGTAAACTTCCTTTTGGAAAAATAGCCTAGACCCAACCCACTGTGTTGGATGGCCAATCAAAGCTTGATCTGTTGCATTTTTTCCTTTTTTCTTTTTTCCTTTTTCCTGTCTTTGATGGTGTATGTTTTTCATATGGTTATGGCTTCATATATCATCCACAAGAGTTTTCCTTTGTGCTTATGTTGGTTTTCCATAGGATCTTGATCCTAGGGGCTTGGCCACCCTCTAGATTATTGCCATCCTATCTTGCTAACATTTGTACATTTGAATCCCTCTTGATTGTGTGATTGGCTACTTTAGTGTGAGTTTGAAGCAAGTTCATCCTCTCACTAAAGTGGGGGCTAAATGTAGTGTAGAAAAATGCATACCCTTGCATTTTCACACTTTTTTGGGCATGCCTTGCTTTATTTATGCTTCTTTATTGCTTAATTGGTCCTATTTTGTGTCCGCAAGCCCTATGAATTACATCTTTTTCTAGTTAATCTCGACATCCTCCAATGCATAAATGATAATTTAATGACTACATCAGTGTGTCCTTGATTTTTAGGTCAGGACTAAAACACCACCTATGGCATCTTTGTCCCCCAAGCTCTCAGGACCCTAATTTTGAGATATCCTTATTGGGACCCTTTCTTGGTGTTTGTGCCCCAAGGTTTTCAGACTTGGGACTAAGACACCACTTACAGTGTCTTAGTCCTCCTTGAGTCATTTTTAGTATTTAATTTCAAATTATGGCAGGATTTAGCCTCCTTTATTTAATAAATTCATATGTCAGCTTGGTGTGATGTAATTTCAAGATATTAAGCATATATAAGTATAAATACAAGATTCCTTCTCTCATTTTTCATCCTAAACAATCTAACAATCAATCTATCAAGCAATCTTTGGTGAGAGCATTCAAGAGCATATTTGTGAAGCATTTGGAGCTATTTTCAAGATTCAAACATCATATCAAAGAGCTTCTTGCATCATGTGTGTTATTGTGCTAATATTTGTGATATAGGGTTTTGATTCAAGAAAATCAATTCAATATCATTCCTTTGGTTCAAGATCCATATCCATTGCAGCCATTGCACACAAGTTTGCAAATTTTAGAAGGGTTTGGTGAGTTGTAGCATTGCATGTTGTTCATTCACCATTTCCTTCATTATTTATATTTCATTTCAAGGTTTAATTACCAACAAGGGGTTTGACCAAGGAAAACCCCCATTTAGTAAAAATCAACAAGTTTTTCCCTCTTGCATATTTGTGATTGCAGATTTAGGTTGAAGTCTTGAAGATCACTTGAAGTGAAAAGTTGTAAAAGTTTCAAAATTGCATTACAAATTTGTCATATTCATGGAAACTTGCCTACAAACTTAATCCGGAAGTTTCAAAACCTGAGGTTGGAAGAGAAGGAAGTACAGACCTTGGAGCTCAAGATCTTGTTTAAAGTTTTCAGAAATTCAAAATAGGACTAATACGCCATCTTGAGTGTCTTAGTCCTTCTAGGCCTATTTTTTTAAATATTTCTTCAGATCTAGTTCCAAGATCTTAAGACTCTACATTTTCCCTGAAAAACAACAATGGGACTAATACACCATCCTAGGTGTCTTAGTCCCCCACAACACTTTTTGGTAGCATCTTTACATTTACAAAATCCTCACAACATCTCCAAACTTTCCAGGTACACATATCATATCTCTCTATTGCATAATTTCATTATTTGCATTTTTCATTTAGCTTGGATTTCTAATTATAGATCATTTTGCATATCACATTGTGTTTTCCAAAATTCTCTTTTCCAAGCATTTCCTTCATGGTGAACCCCTTATAACTCAAAGAATCCCCTCCTAGATCCTCCTCATTGTGAATTGACTCACCTTGTGAGGTTGTTGTTCAATCCAATTAGGGCTCCTAGGACATTAGTGAATGATTTGTGGAGAAAGAGTGATATATTTAGGTATCCATTTTTCTACACATTAGTAGCTTATAGAGAATTTTAAAACATAAAAAGATACAAGGATGGGGTATGTGCAGGATCATCATGGAAAAAATAGGCCCTTAAGTGGTGAAAAATTTAGAAAAATCGAAGTTAGGCAACTTGACGTAAAAATTTGAATAAGTTATCTATATTATTTCAAAAATATGTAAGAATAGAATTTGTATAAAATTGAATGTAGTTTCCAAACTACTAGTTTTATTTTTAAAAAAACAAAATCTATTTGGTGAAGATTTGAAATTTCAATGCAATAGTACTTAAATTTTAGGGAAAAAATAAGAAGTAGGAGTTTGTCTGACCACCCTAACGACAATAAAATGATAATATTTTTTTATAATATTTTGGATATAAGTAGAGGACTCATGTCCTGATGTGATGCATATTTTTTTTGTAATTTCTTTCCAAGTAATTAATTAATTATGATTTTTTTATTAAAACTTTAAAAAAATAAAAAAATTGTATGTTTGACCACCTTAACTTGGTCAAAACTTCATGAAATTCAATTTTTCTTTTTTTAATCCTATAGTACATGTAGCATAGAATGTGACACATGTTTCAAATTCAAAAAATGTGATACCATTTGAAAGCTATAGATTTTTTTCAATCAGCCTATCAATCAGAACTTTAGTCGTAATTCAAATAGAAAATGAATAATAATTATTTGTTAAATTCAAAGTAAAGCATAATTTATATTGGTGGAAAGATGAGAATCTCCTTTAAAAACCCTTTTCGTTTCATCAATTTTGGGTTAAAAAAAAGTCATCAGCCACATACCCTACACATACCCATCATATCGCCACTTTTTGGCCCATCATGATCTTTCACATACCCGATGGGTCCTATATACATGTCCATTAAATACCCATGTAAAAATAAATCTCTTACAAAATACGTAAAGGAGAGAAACCTATAGTAAATAACCCCTCTCTAAAATAGATAAAAGGAGGAAAAACATACACAAATGGGATAAAGAAGGAAGAACTTGAGAAAACCCCTTAAGGACTACTTGTGTCAGTAATATAATCAATGTTCCCCCATAAGAGAGAAAAAGAGAGACTATGTAACCCCCTCACAATGTATAAAATCATATAGTGATGGTGGATTCTTGACAAAGGATGATAATGCAAATCCAAGAATATTGAACAACATGCCTTCCCTTAGAACTCTACTCAATTGTCAATTTGTTGGTATGAAAGCATATCATAATCAAATCATGTAAAAGCTCAGTAAATGAGGAATGTGATAGGATACCTGGCCATGTTGAAATTGTTGAGCACACCAAGTACTAAGAGGGGGTGAATTAGTATTTGCAAAAACTTAAACCCCTCTAAAACTTGAACATTTTTGCACAATATAAACTTAATTGAATAAAAAACCTTAACCAAAAAGGATATAGCAGTTTAAGGCCTCAAAAATTTCAACAATATTCAACAATGAAAGATATAGAAATTTTATCCTTAATCATATCAGCAACAACAAAAATGAGACAAGAAACACAAATCCACAAGATAACACCAAATTTACATGGAAATCGAATGAGGGAAAACCACAGTGAGAGAACTCACAATATAAAAGCTCATTGCTAAAAATGACTTACAAACTAAGGTGCACTACCTTAGAGAAAGATACAAAGGACTTGCAGAGATGAAGCACATACAAATAAAGGGGCTAGATACAAGGACTTGATGAGATTCACTATCTCAAAGAATGATACAAGAGTTTATAAAGAATTACAATATTTTTCAATAATTCACTCACTAGTAGAATTTGACAAATAAATGACTAATTTGGTCATTTATAAGTGACTAATTTGGTCATCAAGTAAAATCACAACTAAATGACTAAATAAATGTGCTCATTATTAAATTATTGGCCATAATTTTCATTTTAATAAACATGCTCTAAAACCTTCATCAAGACCTTATTTTCAATCGTATCCTGTAATAATTAATATTAATAATAAAATATTACAAATAAAATTACTAATTAATATTTTTTGTTGTATAAATATTTTTTTTTGTGGTGTCATCATTATATGAACACCAAAGTTTCTTCTAAATTGAATACCCAACTCCTCAAAGGGCCCGACTATGTAGTGTGGGAGATAAATATGCATACAATTCTCAAATATATACTAAGCTACTTATAAGTTTACATACTCTACATTTACTGGAGGAAAATAATGATATTGCAAATAGTTTACAAGTATTATTATATAAATTAGTTAAATTATGATAGAAGAGATAAAGATGGAGATAAAAAAAAAAGAGATAGAGACAAAGAAATATAGAGGTAGAGAGATACAGAGGAATAGAGATATAGATGGAGAGAAAGATTGAAAGAGAAAGGAATAGAAAAAAGAGAGATAATACAAGAGAGATAGAAATAAAAGAGATAGAAATGGAAAGAGAAATAGAGGAAAGAAAAACTAAATTTTGATTACTTTTTTCATGACAAAAATCCAAGAATGGTATGTGTCCTTGGGGAGTTATGATCAAGGTAGCATGACGTTTGATATAGACAAACAAAATTATAGAGAGAGAGAGACATACAAGAGAGAGGGAGATAGATATAAGATATAGAGAGAGAAAGACATAAAATGGATAGGGAGATATAGATAAGATATAGAGAGGTGGATAGAGAAAAAATAAACTGAACTCTTGTAATTTACTATTACAAATATATAATTTTGTCTAATGAAATTTTTTATTTAAAATATATATTTATTGAGTGAATGCTAATTGAGACCTTTGTTACATAAAAAAAATCATTTTCTAAATGACCTACCAATTGACCTCATGTACTACACATATGTCTGAAAATATACACCAAAATTTTCTCTAATTGACCTTTCATACCTCTTCGGTGTACCTATTGCACACCAAGGTGCAACTGCTAGTAATAATTTTATATATGTACTTAACATGTCAAAATGTGCTCATTATTAAAATATTGGCCATAATTTTCATTTTAATAAACATACTCTTAAACCTTTTTCAAGACCTTATTTTCAATCGTAGCCTGCCAAAATGGAGAAATGAAAGTTGAAACCTTATTTTCAGGTATAACTTGCTAAAATATCGAAGTGAAAGTTGAAACCTTATTTACAAGACATCTCGCCAAAATGGAGAAGTGAAAGCACGACGTTTGGTTTAGGGTTGCAACCTCTACCCATTTTTCTGCATCAGACATGATTTGAGCATAATCTTGTGGTAAGTCACTTTCCATGGTTTCAATTAATTTTACTTTTCAAATCTTTATGCGGTTAGACCATTTTTTATTGTGTTAAGAATGATTGCTCATTGCATAGGTGAATTTCCTTTATTGTCCAAGCTTATTTTGAAACCAATGATTCATAACAAGGATTTTCTACGTTAATCTTAATCTTGAAAGTAGGCTATCTTGAATAGGAGCAACACAATGATTACAAGAACATTACATTTCACTGCTAGCTTTGCCAAAACAATTGCCAAATAAATGAGGATAAAATAGAATTGCTTCAAAACAAAGAGGCAAACATATTATAGTGCAACCAAAGCATATTCTGAAATAATAAGATGACAATTCACTACTACATAGAGGGGCCCTTTAAGACGATAATTTAAGACAAAATACTAATTTAATCATAAACATATTTAAGTTATATTTTTTATTTTACATTATCTCAAATTAAGACAATAGAAATTAAACATATTTAAGTTTTTTTTTTTTAATTTTATATTGTCTCAAATTAAGAAAATAGAAAAAATACCTTTTCCCTAAAAATATAATTATTTTTGCCACACCTTTTCCCTAAAATTAAAATTGATATTTTTTCCCATCTTTTCGATGGCTCTGAGTTGGTTCTCTTGTTTGTTGTTATAGTCGCGGTGTCGCACTCGGGATGCAGTTTCTTCTAGAAGGAAGTGATCATTGTATTGGAATTTTAATGATCAAGATCTGTAGAAAATATTATGCCCTAGCTGCCATTTTTTTCAACCTATGGGTTGTCTGCAAGCAAACAAGTAATATTGTTAAAAACCCCAGATCTTTATGCAAAAAAAACTCATTCTAAAACAGATTGTCATAAATTAATAGTCTATTAATAGTCTATTTTCATTGTTTATCTCAATAGATTTCATACAATTAGTGTTCTCAAACTAATTTTCCACCTACTGATGACAACTATAAAGTCATTCCTGATTATTTCATTATATGGTGGTGTGACTATGAATACATAAGCAATTCAGTTATGAGAATGGTGAATTTAAATAAGAACCTTCAAATTTTTCATATTTGTTTTCAAGTTTGTTTCTGATATCACAATAGACAAGATGAAAAAGATTTGAAATTTTACATATAGAACACAGGTGAATGTATGGGTGAATGTAAAGATAGAGATACCAGGAATTCAAAAGGTTATGGGTTTTCCGTCTACCAGGTGAGCCTTTTCGCATGCTGATATTTTTGTAAATTCTAAACAAATTTTATTTGAAGTGGCATTTTTAGTACTCTGATACAAGCATCATTATTTCTTGTCATATTCAAGATGCTAATTACTTTTATCAAAATATTAGGATCCAACTATGACAGACATTGCATGTGCCTCCCTAAATTGGGAGATAAAACTTTGACTGTTCATCATGCTACAACCAGGTATAGATATGCATGAGGATATAATACAATTGAATCTATATTATTTATTTTTAATTTGTACTTCTGACAATCTAACCGAGGCCATCTTATTTCCTTCTCATAGCAGTGGTCAACCAAAACCAGACCAAGAGAATGTTTTAGCTCAGGCTCAACAACACATAGCTTTACAAGTAAGACTAGGGAATCTTCTTTATAGTGAGAAAATAGATTTGGATTCCTTTTCTATTGTGATTCTATGTTTCTTATTCATGTATGGTAAGAAAAGTGCATTCTTTTGGTATATCTGTAGAAGCTTGTACTTCAAGTTGGGGCTTTTGGACCTCCAGAAATACCTACAAAATTTGTATGCATGACATAGGTATGACTTGGATTTCCTTTAGCTATGGTATGTGAAATAGCCACATTGGTATTCTATTGTTGTGTACCATCTTTTAACTTTGTAAATGACACTACATGTTTCATTTGTGTAACATGGGACACAAGACAAGCACAGGACAAGCACCCTACTGTGTCCAACACATTTCTTAGTTTTCTTTGGGAAAGAAATATTACTTGAAAATGGTAGTAAGAACATCCCTTAGCTATTTCCATCAGTAGAGACCTAAGTCATAGGGTTCGCTGAATTTAATCCATGAATTTTGAAATTCAAAGAACTTTAAAAAACTCTTAAAAATTGTTTTAGTCTACCCACAAATTCATTTAGATAAAGGGCTAAGGGTTTTTGATTAATTATTTTTTATCTTTTTTGGATTTTTCCCTTGAAAACAATACTTGCAACATATATTTCTTCTACTATTATTTTTTGGGTATGCAAGTCTTTGCCAAGATTGTGGACAACTAGTTTTTGAATGAGCTTGTAAAAGCTATGTCCAAGTTCGAGTCTCCTATGCACAACCTAAAAAAGTTATCCTGAAATGGTGGATGTGTAAACTTAATCCCTACTAGTAAAGCAATTAGTAGGTTTACAAAAGAAAAAATGAAGATATTTTTCACTATTTCTCATATGGGTCTGATCTTGATGCAAAGTATAGAGGAAGACAATTCACTTTCTCAATCTGATCTATCAAAACTCTAAACATTCTTGTGCTATTCATTCACCTTTTCCTTCACAACCAATTGATTCAAATATTAAAAATTGCAAAATCAGAGTTCCCCAACCCCCAATGGCCTTCAGGACACATTGGTAAGCACCAATTTATCAAAAACAAACAATTACAACCTTGGCCCTTTCTTATTTCATCAATTGGTTATGACTATCCATAATGTGCAACTATAATGCCTATGAGCCACCAAACTACAAAATTTTCTTTCCAAGCCACAAATATCTGCTTCGACAATTGGAATGGATTTAGTAGGATTGAATTGACATGAATAAACTCATTTTATGCCCAGGTACATAGACTTCTTATTCTAATTACACTTCCTTCCCTAACTGTTTGTAAAGCTTGTAGGTCTATACATGAGACTGTCAAAAGTTTTCTTTTTACTCATGCATTGAAAAATCAAAATAAATCACATATTTAGACATCCATTAAATCTTTTTAAAACACATCACACATTGGATGAAGGTTCTTTGTAATATGTTAATCAAAACTTGTTGTTTTAGACTGTAATAGGCTTAATTAGGCCTTGGATACAATAGGGGGTTATTGGTTCTTTAACCTCCAAACATAATTCCAACCTACCAAAACTACAAACCTCTTTAATTTGATGTGCTCAAGCTTATGAGTCTATTAGAATTTCAATTCCAAATACTTTTCCACAAACCCTAGCATTTATGTTTCACAACTCTGTGTTATCACACTGTTAACAAAATTTATAGTCAAAACTTTGATTTTTCCCCACCTTATCCTTGCTCTTTTGAATTGAAACCCTAGAAATATGTAAGTTCATGCTACCAAGACTCCTTTCGCTAATTTTTAGCATATTTAAATGGCTAAATCAAGAGAAACCTAATTTCAAATATCCTTGTTTACCGTAGTTAGGGTTTTTAGCAGTCTAAAGTAAATCCACAATAACTCACACAAAATTAAACCAAATTGCATGAAACTTGAACTAAAAGGAAGGTGATTGAAATATCTAACTCTTACAATCAATGAGAAAACTATTCCTTCCCATACAGGGCCGTACAAAGCTTGAGAATAGTGATTTTATGTAACAAAGCAGAGTTTTCTTCATTTAAAATCCTTTGATCAATCACCCATACGTACAAATGCATAGAAAATCCTTTTTAAAGGCATTACAAACTATCTCCTTGGTTCCTAACTGATTCCTAACTATCAAATGACTTTTCATCCTCCTAAGTTTGCCTTATTTTTGAAATTTTACAATTTTATGACAACCTTTTTGCACTTTTTGGACCTAATAAACACCAAGTGACCTCATAATGACCTAAATATGCACAAAATAGCTTATTTAACCTTGTTACAAGGTCAAGACATCAAACTTGATCATTTTTTCCAAGAATTTACATGGTGAAAACATGATTTGTAAAGATGCTCCTGCACTAGATGTACATCATGGATCATAACTATTGTCCTCCACACAAAAAAGTTTTAGCATAGTATATATATTCATTTAAAAATATGTGGTGGATCTACTACATTGATCATAATTATTGTCCCTCTTGGAGAAATAGTTAGTTTTTGACTGTTCTCCTTGGAAAAATATGTAGGGGATCTATTTATTTCATGGGAATGACTTATCCTTTTTAGGAATAGGCATGTTTCTTGGGTGATATATATTCATTTAAAAATATGTGGTGGATCTACTACATTGATCATAACTATTGTCCCTCTTGGGGCAAAAGAGTTAGTTTTTTATTGTTCTCCTTGGTAGAATATGTAGGGTATCTATTTATTTTATGGGAATGACTTATCCTTTTCAGGAATAGGCATGTTTCTTGGTTGATATAGAGTGCTAAAAAAGGACTAGAAATTCATTTTGAATGCTTGCAAATTGTCCTTCATTGCTCATAAAGGCCACCAAATTGTCCAACATCCCTTATAAATGCCACAACTACCCTTTGCATGAAGATAGGGCATGTGAGAAAGCTTTGAAATGGTCAAATCTCTTGGAAGGGCATGGTGATGTAGAACAAGGAAGACCTAAAACCATGAACTCACAATTTGATGTTAAAAGGGCTCGTAGAACACCAGTTTGCTCCTTTAGTGCACAAGGCACCCAAATGGCTCAACCACACTGATATTGTTTCAGACCTTCTCTAAGACCCAAGAGGAATCTAACAAGATTATATTTCCCAATATAATAAGGAGAACTCACCTTCAAAACCCCAAGAACTTTTGAATGCAAGTTCACCTTCTCAAGCCACCATTTCCTAGTAGGACTCCAAGACCAGTTTTCAGACATTTTCATACAACAAACCAACCAAACTCACAAATTATTTACACTTCTAGGGACCCATTAACTTGGCACAAAACATATCACAAACCCACCATATGGTGCTTCAGAACATCAAGACTCAATCTGATTTTTTGGGCTAAAACGGGCTCCAACTAGCCCTCTTTTGCAAAGGAACCCTCTCTTAAAATTATCACTATTTTTTCAAACCCCAAAAAATTCTGAAAGAAACTTTCAAAACTCAAGATTCCACAACTTTTAGGTCCTCACATTCTCACTTTGACCCATTTCCCTTAAACCCTCATTTTTCACCTTTTCAACTAGGGCTTATTGATTTACCCATGTCTAGAATGCTCACCAACCTAAAACCACTTGAATCCTTCATCATTTTTCCTATAAATTCTTAAAACAACATTGCAATAGTCTTTCCTCATGTTTACTATACACTTCCTTTTTAAATCAACCAGTTTTCACTCTTTTTCACCCTCTTCCGATAGGGTTCTCAACCTCCTATTCACAACAATCCATCCTCAACCCCTCAGACTCTTCAAACACATCAAAATACACCTAACCACTTAGGAACAAACAAATTCCAACCTATTATCTTTGTAAATCTCAAAAACCCATGCCCTATTATGCTTAAAAGGCACAAAATTTGACTTCTTGCAGGGACAGTGTGGAGATTCTCCTAAAAACCCTCACCAAACTTTATTCATTGAATCCTACAACTACTCATATATTCTACTGGTCCATTCCATAAAGGAACAGTGGTCACAGAAAGGTGGAATGGACTTCTAGCTCATTTAGGCAACCAAACCCTTATACCCTATTTTTAGACCTGCCTGCAAGAAATCAACCATTAAATTGCTCCAACACAATAAGATGCTACAAGAATATATTAAAAATGAGGCTAACACTATTCTAAAACCAATTCAATGCATTTTAGAGCCAACCCCTACTATACAGACCCGTACACAGGCTAGGAATGCAAGAAAACTCAGGAAATAACTGAAAACAAAGGATTTTTTTATTGATTTTTCCTTCAAAAAGATCCAACCACCTTTGCTTTGTTAGAAACCAAGATCTAAAATGCAAACCAGAAAATAACCTTCCACAAAGATAAAAACAAAAAAGTAGAGAGATTGCATGAAGATGTGCAAATTCATATATTCGAAGTACAATAATTAAAAGATATAATTTGCTTTATAAAAGCAAGTATCCATAACCCTAATCTTATCTTGAGAAAAAAGATAGCTCAGGAAGATAAGGATAACAACCTATAACCTAGGAATTAAATAATTCCTAAGTAAACTTATGTAAAGTGTAATTAACTAATTAATTACACCAACAACCAAGATCTGAAATGCAAACCAGAAAATAACCTTCCACAAAGAGAAAAACAAAAAAGCAGATAGATTGCATGAAGATGTACAAATTGATATATTCGAAGTACAATAATTACAAGAGATAATTTTCTTTATAAAAGAAAGTATGCATAACCCTAATCTTATCTTGAGCAAAAAGATAGCTTAGCAAGATAAGGATAACAACCTATAACCTAGGAATTAAATAATGCCTAAGTAAACTTATGTAAAGTGTAATTAAATAATTAATTACACCAACACTCCCCCATAAGTGCAACTTAGGGAGAAGCAGATTATTATGCAAATGATGTGAGATGGGTCCTAGAAATAAAGGCTTGATCATGTATCCATTTACAAATACAAAGAGAGAGAAAACCCAGTGGGAAAAACCCCCCCTCAATGAGATGAACTACTGCAAAGAATCACTGGAAGAACACTGATGAAACAACACTAGAACCCCAAATCTAGAAAGCAAGAAGAGATACTTCTATTTGCAAGAAACCATAATGGAATCACAAATGCAACAACAGACCCGATGCCAAGGAACACTAGAAACTCACATACTGGATCAACCCTGGAATCTGTAAGCAATAGTAGATGAAAGGAAAAATGAAGCCCCCCATAATGATGACAAAATCTAGAAGTTGTGTCTCTCGATGTCGATGCTAAACTAAAATGAAAACTTCCCCATAAGATGAGTACCATCAATATTGTGGAACATTAAACCAAAAAACATGGCCCTCAAATTGAGAAGAATCTGAACCAATGCGGATCACGAACCATAAACTCCCAATGTGAAGTGTGAACCGATACAAACCAAAGATGTGTCCAACTAAGCAAGAAAGAGGATAAAAGAAACAACATGAAACCAAAAAAACTCATGCGAGTTGTCACCAATATGAAGGATGGAGATCAAAGTGCATGCACACTCTAATATGAAAATTATTATGCAAGAAACCCCCTTGATGGAACTTTATCTCAGTTCATTTATTACAATAACCCAACGATTGTAAAAAGAGAGAATGCAAACATGCATAAATAGAAAATAAAAGTATACCTCAGATTTGTGTAGAGGCCAGAACCAACTTTCCAATGCCGCAAGAATGGCGAAAAATGGATAAGCGAGTCAAAAGATATGTCTCCTGGAGTGAAAACAACAACATGCGACTTTTGAGGCTGAAAAAGACATCAAAAATGTAAAACCAAAAACTCACACCTACACCATTATGAAGAGCTCAGAACTATCTTTCTGATGATATCTTGTTTGCAAAAAAAATGACACCGTATGCAAAAGTTACACCTATTTCCGTGAAAGTGCTCCAAAATTGCCTAATATGCCCTTCTGCAGCCCTCCGGGGCTAAAAAAATAAAGCCCCTGGTTGCCTGGGCGGACCAGGGGGTTGTCGGTCTAGGCACTGGGCTTGGCCCTTGGTCATCCATGTGACTAGGGCCCGTGCTTCAGGTGGCGGGGGTTGGAGCTTGGGGCTCACGGTTCCCAATATGACCACCACTAAGTAGAAGGAGCCCAGAGGCTGAGTAGCAGATCAACGGTGGGAACTGGCGGCAGGTTGTGCACAGGTAGCCGAAGGGGGCCGCCCGACGGCTGAATGGTGGCACATTGATTTGTGCGGGGAGCACAAATTCTCCCATGATTTTTTTAATTTTTTAATAATTTTTTTGAATTTTTTTCGAAATATGTGCCTCGTGAAGCATGCCCTAGGGCCGTACGACCCTTAGGCAAATTTTTTTTGCCTCTCCAGATGACTGTGTCCAAATTGGATAAATTTTATATGAAAATAGGGGTTTTTGGGTGATCTGAATCCAACGGCAAGGTCTGTTTTGGCCCAAAGTGCCCAAAAAATTAGGCGACCCCTAGATGTCTCAGAAAAATCACCAAGCTTGAAACCCTCGCAGATCTGGCAAACGGTGACCAAAATGAATGAAATAAAAATCATTTCTGACTTTTTCAAGTGCTTTGAATCCAATGGAAAACCCCAAACTAATCCAAGATGCTCCATGAATATGCTCAAGGAATGAAACCCTTGAGGGACCTCGAATGAACTCTGCAATGTATTCCTCCAGAAAAGCTGAGAAGGGGCTACAAATCAAGGCTCTCATACCATGTTAGAAACCAAGTTCTGAAATGAAAACCAAAAAATAACCTTCCACAAAGAGAAAAATAAAAAAATCAGAGAGATTGCATGAAGATGTGCAAATTGATATATTCAAAGTACAATAATTACAAGAGATAATTTGCTTTATAAAAGCAAGTATGCATAACCCTAATCTTATCTTGAGCAAAAAGATAGCTCATCAAGATAAGGATAACAACCTATAACCTAGGAATTAAATAATGCCTAAGTAAACTTATGTAAAGTGTAATTAAATAATTAATTACACCAACATGTTGGAGCCTTCAAGAGGATTTAAATACATTTTTTAATAAAAAAACAACTATGGAACACCTGCAACTAACCATCCAACCAACTAGACCCTTACAATGCCTTTTTTTGCATTTTTAACAATTTGTTGACAATAAGTACATTATTATGCAACCTTTTGCATTTTTGAACTAACATTAAAAACCCCCAATTACATGAATAATGGTCTCAAAGACCTTATTTAACATTAATTGACTCAAAGTACCCCTATTATCCCAATTCCCTCCTTTAAATGGTGAACTTTCATCAATGTATGCTCTAGGTGCTCTTGCACCACATGGGATTAAGTTTCTCTTTAGATGCATCTTCAACTAGTCTAAACCAACCACCTTGTCTACATAGAGGTTTCTTATATAGTACCTTTATCTTCATTTTTCCCTTTAAAGCTTTGCTTTTACCTCTTTACTAACTTTCAATCACAAGCCTCTATACATGCTATAATACCTTACTCTATCATGTATCTTCACAAGGAACTTCCATGAACATTTGTATCTTTTTCTCATGCTTATCATGATTGTTCTCCTTGTTAGATTTTCTTGAAATTAAACTAATAACCACTGCCTTTGTTCATGACTGTCCTGTAGGGCACATGAACACCGTATTGTCCTTAAGTTACTATCATTATTTTTCATTCCTTGGTCCTTTGATAGCACATGGTTATTATGCTTGAAACTTGGAAAAATGTTTTAACAATTTTGACAGTAGTAAAAATCCTTTTCAATTATGTGCAATGGCTCAAACAAATTTGCAGTTGATTTTCATGTGGCTAGAAAAAGGGAGACATCAAGCTCCTGTTTAAACAAGGAATCTTCTATTACATTTTCTTGGTCTCCTTCAAGGTGTAGCATACCATCAAAGAATTTATGATGAAAACTTTCAGGCTTCTCTTCATTTGTGCACTTGTCATTACCCTAGCCATGCTTGGAAGGAACACAAGTTTCAACTCTAGTTGTAGACAAGAAAGGATTAGAAGCAACCTCTTTCAATATATTACTATTTATTCTCCATAACCTTTGTTTTCACCATAGAGGCTATATTTGTGTATCGTATTCCTCATCTAAGCACCAAAAAAATGCTATATTCTTTGTTAAGCTCATCAAACACTTCACATAAAGTCTATCTTTATGACTTATTTTTGTGACCATCTTTCTCATTGTTGTTGTCACTTGGCAAAGAGGACTATCCAATACTACAAATACTTCATATCCATTGTGTTTACTCTATCTTTTATTGCCTCTTCAGTTACCTTTGTTGACTGTCTTGAACACTTCCCTCTGCTAATTTGTTAACAGTCATTATACTCACTTTCAACCGCCTTTATCATTTTCATTCACAGCTAGCACTTAAGATTTGAAGAAAATCCATTCACACTCTACCCCATTATTTTCATGACCATGGCTTGATTGTCCTCTATTTAGGTATCCACAAGTCATGTTGACTTGAAGACCACCATCATGTATGTCATGTTTTTTTGTTGAAATATTTCAGTTTTTCTAGTTGTCATTGTAGATTGCCATGTAGACTCATGAACATTATCCCTCTTGCATTCCATGAACACTCCACCTTAATACTTTGACATAGATTTTTCATACAAGACTTTGACTAAGGTTTTAAGCACCTTGTCATTTTATCTGCTCTCTCTATTATTCTCTGTAACTTCAAATCCAACAGCAGAAACCCATGGTCTTATACAAATCTCATTGTGTAGAAACCCTCTAACCTAGCCCATATTGTGGGAAGGAACAACTATTGAATGCTAGGGTTGAAAGTAAAATTGTGAATGCTACACCATTATCTTGCTATACTGAAATTGTAACATGGTCCATCATGTCTTCATTCAAAAGAAAAATCGTAACTTTTGTGTTACAGTGCAACGGTTGTAAGGAAGAAACATCATGAATATATTCTATGGCATGGGCTACATCAATAGTTAAGTTCACTATTATTCCCAATCTCAATTTGTATGCATCTAGATCATTCATGTTAGGATACATGTGCTATGATAAGCTCCCTTTGCACATAAGCTCAAAAGTAAACCATTGAAAACATATAGTCGGTCTTATTTATATCCATGGTAGTCCAGTATATAGGGTTTTTTATGTCTTCCTTTTAAGAACCTATATATTTTTTAGAAGATCCCTATGATAATAGACTTGATTATCTCTACCACTCCTTTGACATCTTAAAGAAAACCTTCAAATTTTTGATGGAAAAAATAGGATGTAGAGTGCATACCACAAAAAATGTGGGGAAGGAGTGTATGAATTCTTAGACTATATTTCATAGGCTAACAAGAAACTTACAATTTTGTATCAACTTAATCAGGCTACAACTACTTGCAATTAAGCAAGCCAATCCTGCATTTTCTTTCATTCCATGCTTAATTAAGGAATTTGGTGGGGCTTCCCTCTTTCCCTTTTCAATAGGCATTGTAATCTTTTTCCGATCAAGTTTTGTTGCTTTGATTTCTTTGTCCTTTGATTCATGACCAGTGCTCAGTGAAGCATGTCATGGAGATTTTGGTTTGATCCTTGACACGAAACTATCTTTCATGTTACTTTCTTTATCCTTAACCCCTTCAATATTTTGTGCAACCAACTTTTATTTTCCATTGTTAGCATCTTTCGCATTGTGGGAATTTTGAATTGCATCCTTAACTTTGGTGTTAGCTATTATCTTTGATTCAACTTCATTAGTATTCATTTCATTCTTTGCTTGTGAGACATTGTGCACTTCACTAGATGGGTCAAGACTACCATTCATCAAATCCTCTTGCCTGCCATCTAATGAAATTTCATAAATGAATACTGATGTTTTGTCATGGGTGATCAGAGCACTTTTTTTATTGCTTGAATATTCATTTGTAAATAGATTTTCTATTAATTTTGATTTTGATCCATCAATTGTTGAAGAATTCTCTTGTCTAGCATGATGGATGATTTCTCTTTTAGGATTGGCATTGACTGGAAGTTTTCATTTTAAGGGCTTCCTAGGGAAAAGGTTTCTTGACCCTCCTTCCTTTTGTGCCTTCTTAACATAGGAGGTGACACTAGAATCTGGTTGAGCTTCCCTATGTTTCTTTGATGGACTTGTGTTTTTCTTGGTCCCTTACATAGAAATTATCTTGTGAGTAGGTACAATCTTAGAATATGAATTTGTACTGGAAGCAGTATTCTTCTTTCTAGGGTTTTGTGACTTTGCAAAGGTCTATGAAACCTATAGTAATCACTAAATTCTTTTCAAATTGTATTCTTACACGAAAATAAAAATATGAACCAGTAACTCCAATGGTATGACTGAGCTCAAAGATAGTAATAATCAAACTATCATGATTTGTGCCCTACCTCTCTAAGGAGTGGAATGGTAACTAGAGAATACATGCCTTGAAAATATGATGTTATGGGAAAGTTCAATCATCATTTTCCACTTGTAGAACAATTCAGAAATTATATTTAGAAAACTAATTTATGAAAAACACAAAGTAGAATTTTTTTAAAATTTTGTAAGCTCTGTGCCAATATACTGCACCATTTTGTTCTCTAATTTTGTTGATGATGCTTTCTGGTAGAAGGTGGGCATGGTTGTGGCTTTGAAAGTGAGCCTTTTACATAGTTGTTTTATTTCAGCCTCCATTTCCTCCTGTGTTTTTGCTTGAATTTGGTTCATCTCAACTTCCTTAGCATTCATCTTTTCTTCCATTTTCATATAGAACTCTTTTCTCTTCTTTGCTCTTTCATCACTTTTGAAGTTGAAAACTACTCCATTTGCTTTATTATCCAACCTACTTGCACTGGGAGATTTGTGAGACCCTGCAGAAGTTGATCTGGCTGCATCTCCCATTTTCAATTTAGATTGTTTTTTCTCTGTTTTGTTCTTTGGAGCTGTCAGATTATCATTTTGATGCCTATTTTTCTCTTTATGAGGTGTCCTCGAGCCAGTTGTCTTCAGTTCCCCATTGGCAGAAGCCTCTTTTTTTGAAGTTATGGTCATGGTTGAGCTATTTAGTTCTACTTTTGAGGCTTGTTTCTTGTTCCCAAGGGCATGTCTAGTTGATTCTCTTTTATATGTTCTAGGATTAATCGATGTAGTCAAGGAAATAAATTTTTTCCTCTTGGTTCCATTCACATCAACCTCCTTCCTAATCACAAAACCACTATCTATTTTTGCTAGAACCTTTGGAAGACATCTCACATAATTGTTAGGCGTTGATGAAACCTGAACTTTTAATGTCCTAGATGTAACATTCGATGGTTTTTTTTATGGAATAGGTGTTCCCTTATGGGGGATTTTAGCTATTTTCCCATTTGAAGTAGCAGTATTCTTTTTAGTGAATTTTTCTTTTTCCTCTTATTTTTGAGAATCCATCAAGGCATGGTTAGATGCCGCCTCATTTTCCTTTATTTCTTTGACACCCTTATTGTTTTATTGTGCTAATTTCAGACTATGTCTTTGTTCTTGTTCTTCTTTATTTAGATTTGTGTTGTCAACATCCATCATATTAAAATCATCCACCTCTGTATCCCTTACAAGTCTACAATGTTCTTTGTCATTTTCCATTACTAGCTTCTTGTTTGAAGAAATGACATCTGAATAAACATGTTCTTGCTTAAATTTATTCATTGTTGGAGGTATATATTTACTTGGCTCCTTTGTTATGACAATGCCTTCAATAGAAGTTTGTTCATCTGAGGACCCTCATCTCAACTCACATCAAGATTAACTCATACTCTATCCCTTGCTTAAAGAGTTTCAGGGCTTCATTAAGAAGCCCATTATGCAAAAACCTGATAATCATGGAATTCCATGAAACCACATCTATTTGAGGAATTTATATAAAGAAACTTTAGGATTCATCAACAAATCATTGTTATACATATCCAACAATCATGCTAATCCAAGATATTACATCTAGGTCAGACATTTTTTCAAACACATTACGTGCCATCTATAAGCTGCCACATTTTCCATACATGTTTAGAAGAGTGTTTGTCACAACAAAATTAGACTCATATCCACTTCTTATTATATGTTCATGAATCTCCATGTACCCCATTTCTTATTTCTTTTAAATTATATTTATATAGTGGTTTACATAACTTGTCTATATTTATAAATTAGACAACTTGTAAAATGTATAATTGTTGGCATGGGAATGAAATTGGATTGTTGTTGATGTTTTTTATTCTCATGGATAGGTATTGAAGCACTTGCATGGGTGATAAATCTTGTTTGGATAGGACCTGGAGACTTTTGAAAAGGTGGGAAAGGAATTCAGAGTTTTCTACAACAAATTTGAAGTCAATGAAGCCCTCTGCAGCGAATTCAAAGGTAATTCGAAACTCTCATTACTGAAAGTAAGCTGATAGGAAAAATAGGCATATTACATTCTCAGTAGGTAAAATTCAAATGAATGTAAGATAGATCTTAGAACAATGACTCATTATATCCTCTTCTTTATGTTATGGTCTCTACTAAAAGTGACTACTTTCAACAATGTTTTGGCATCTCTATTTTCAGATTTATGTTTTTTCTTTAAATCAAAAACTAAATTAATATTGGAATGCACAATATTATAGATGGATCAACGTCAAAGGTTGACTACTGATCAATATCATGCATAAGATGAGAGAGTATCTGATGAGAGGGACATTGAAAAATATCCATGTCCATGTAAAAATTGTCTTGGTGGAAAGGTGAAAAAAAGAAATATGATTTATTGACATATGATAAGATATGGGCATAGTGGTATAAGCCCTTGGGCTTACAATTATTATGAAGATATGATAGAATTGTAGACTGTGAGAGATGAAGAGGCAACAAACATAGATGAAGTGGCACCAAACATATATGAAGAGGCAAAAATGTTTGACAAAGGGTTTGAAGTTAATAGAAAGTTGAATGAGGGTCTAAACGATGATTGGGCCAAGTCAATGGAGGATGTTTTAAAGCCTGTGGATGCTAATTGCAAGTTAAATCATTTGAAAAAATCCTTCAAATTCTTAACTTGCAAGTGGTACATGGTTGGACAAATGAGAGTCTAGATCAGTTATTGTAATTATTAAGTTCATTGTTACCAACTGACTCCACATTGACAACAAAACAAAGTCAATGTAAAAATAAAATCAGTAAGCTCGGCTTGGGGTATGAAAACATCCACACATGTGTGAATGGTTGTGTATTATTTCACAAAAATCTTGCAAATGAGAGTGAATGTCTGAAATTTCATGAAGTGAGGTATAGACAAGGGTTGAAATCAGCTATGGTTCCTAGAAAGGTTCTTCACTACTTTCCGATAATCCCATGATTACTCTAAATGTATAGGTGTAGAGACATTATTGAACTTATGCAGTGGCATGCCAAAAATAAGAGCATTGATGGAAAATGACATGTGCCCGATTCTAAGACGTGGATGGAATTTGATAACAGATGGACTTATTTTTCTAAAGATCCTCATAATATAAGGTTGGGTTTGGCTCTAGATGGGGTGAACCCATTCTCAGATCAAAGTACTAAATGGTCAACTTGGCTAGTGTTTCTAATAAATTATAACTTGCCTCCATGGTTAGCAACTAAACCATTTTTCTTAATGTTATCATTGATTATACCAGGAAAGAAAAGTGTGACTTCAGATATAATAGATGCTTATCTAGAGCCATTATATGATGAGCTAATGGAATTGTGGAAAGGAATTGAAGCAATTCAATCTTAAGGGATGGTCATTCAATCATATTCACTTTAAGAGCTTCCTTATTGCTTACGATTCATGATCTTCCTGCATATGGTACATTGTCTGGTCTCTCTGTTCATGGATACCATGGATGTCCTGCTTGCAACTTTAAGGATTTTGTGAGGCACTCAAGAAGTTTGTGTAAGTGTATTTATTGTGGAAATCGTGCTTACCTTAAAATGGATCATCCATATCGTTGACAAAAAATATGTTTCAATGGTCAAGAAGAGAAACGTGAAGCACCATTGCTAATAACAGGTGATTACATTGTTGAGAATGGACAAAAAAGAATGTCATTTATTGAAAATGATGGGATTGGTGGTAGTAGATATGATCCATGTAATGAAAGGGGTGCAAAATGGTTGTGCATATAGTATAGGTTTCCATACTTTAAGGATATAGCCATTAGGAATACTATTGACTTTATGCATACTTAGAAAAATATAGCTTATGCTATTATAGAAACTCTTTTTGGTGCTTTTGATACTATTTCATCATGTGAAGACTTCTGAGAAATAAATATTTGTCAAAATATTTGGGTTGAAAAATATGATAATGAGAAATATAGAAAACCTAGTACTCCTTATGTCTGGGAAAAGGAACAGTGTGCACAATTCTTATAGTTGATGTCTTAGACTCACTTTCCCACTGGATATGTAAGTAGTAGCACCAGAAGCCAAACTGACATTAATAGCTTAAGAGGCCTCAAGACCCATGAATATCATGTCATAATCGAGAATATTTTACCTATTGTGGTAAATATATCAAGTTTGGCAAAGGGGGCAAGATTGGAAATTATATTGTTTGGCCTAATATTAAAGAGAATGAGTTTACATGTATTAGATCCTTCAAACTTTGATAGTTTGAGGGAGGAGGTTGTTGAAGTCCTTTGTCTATTGGAACAAGAATTTCCAACAACAATCTTTAACATTTCTATGCATCTTTTGATACATCTAGAATATGAACTAGAGCATTGTGGCCCAGTAAGAACAAGATGGATGTATCCAATGACAATGACCTATAGCATGCTACCCTTTTCCTTGTATAACTTAGGATATTCATGAAATATGACTATATACTATGAATTTTATGCTTGGAAAGGCTCTGTTGATTTTTTTTTAAATGAATTACTTCTCATCTAGATACATTTTTTTGCTTGATGGTTAAACTACATGCAGATAAATTTTATCAAAGCAACATGAAAACAAAAATCCCTTGATGTCAACAAATCTGCCAATATAGATAGTAATTAGGATGAACTAGTGGGCAAGAATGTGCAACACAATCATAGTTGTGTTGAAGTTGAGGTAATATAATAGTTGTTGTGGACAAAAAAATATAGCTTTTGCATTCTTTACTTGACTTATATTAACTTTGCATGATGATTAAACCACATGTATAACTATTATATGAAAGTAGAACGAAAAGGAAAAGACCTTGTCATTAGAGCTCTCAACAAAGCTACACAACTTCAGGACAATGTTGACAATGATTATGTTGAATTCAAGGAGTATGTGCATTATTTATAGTACTAGTGGTGTTGAACTTGAGGTGAGTGCTATGAAACGTTACATTTTCTTGATTCTAAAACCCTTCAAGTGGAAGAGAAGCACAAAAGATATAGGAATTCTTTAGTGTACCAAAATGTTTCATTTTAAAGTACTTATCAGTTCATCTTATTTGAAGTTTCAACAACATGATATAGATTATTTTTTAATTTTGGCTGCTTTGGGTTTGAGCATAGGTCACAACTAGGATTGTATATTAGATTCATTTATGATTTCTTTTAAATCTAAAATGTTTGGTATGTGAAATGAGTGCATTTTAAGTATCGTTGTCAGCCATGTAATTTTTTGCATAAAATATTGAAAATAATTATGCCAAGCACCATACCCTCTAGTTTACTTAGAGTCCTATTTGTAATGTTGTAACATATATGTTTGTCAATATGTGCACATATTTTGTAAATTTGGAGATTCATGGATATCAAAAGACATCATATGATGGTATGTTGAACACTACCTAGGAAAAGTTGAATCTTTTCAAAATATTTATCATATTCAATTCATTTAATTTTCAAAAGTCTAGCAGCCATATTTTGAGCAACAACAACATTTTATTTTGTGGATAGTATTTAAATAATATTTTTTTGGTTCCTCTCCAAATTTTGAGATACATTCCAAGTGTTAAATACATCAAAATTTGATCTATAAATTCAATATGAGCATCTTAAATTTCATCAGAATATCCACCATAGAAACCTTAGTTTGAGATTTCTTTGAAATTACTCTATATTTTCTCTCCTTTCATTAATTGGTGAATCCTCTGGCTTTACTTCGACTTTTGATTTTGCTAGTTATTTTCAGGATTGACTAAATAGTATTTTGAAATGGAGTCAATTCATGTTTTCCCTTGACATTGAAAAGAATGACAATTGTTCTAAGTTGAAGATCCTTTAAGTTTTCTCTACCTATATGATAGTAAAATTGAGCTACCATGTATTTTTGATTGTTTAATTTCAGACCTCCCTATTTTGCAGAAGGTATTAACTAGCCAAAGTTTCAAGTGGACTATTTCTAGCTGTGTTTTTTATGTAACATTTATGTGTAGAAATACTATAAAAGCTGAAATACATTCTGCAGAGTATTTGCTTATGAATAATTGGCATAGAGAGCCTGTGAGCTTGATTCAGTCTATGAGGTTATCTGGATGAGTTTTTCATTGCTCATGACTCCAATTCATTAAGATTATTGATTTTAGGTGACATTAAACCTCTATTCTTTATGATTGTTCATTATAATCTTTTTTTGAAAAAATGGATAGTACTACACCCACCATCTTGACTGAAGTGTAAAATATAGCTTTTGGTTCCAAGTTTTGCAAGAATATTGAAGGCACTTGGACTCAAGATGATGACCATTGAAAAGATGATAAGCTTGTTGGTCATTACAACATAGAAAACCAAGTGATTCGTAAAGAGTTGTTTGATTTTCTTCTTCTATGTCCTGGTACACCTCTCAGCTAATTCAACAGAGTACAAATATTTAAAAAAGGAAACCCATGAAAAAAAAATGAACATAGCCCATTTGGTGCCTGCCATTTTTTGTGGTTCCTCTTCATCTTTTTCCTTATAAAGATGTCAACATGGAAGATTTTGTAGACAAAACTGCCTAGGATTATTTGTTTTCTAATATTGCTTGATAGAAAAAAAGGAGTCAAAATGAAGATGTTGATAACAACTGCAAATTCCTTGAGATTCTATGGCACCAAGTTAAGTCTTTCTTCAGTTTTCTTGGATAGAAGTTCCTTGTGAAGAGTGCCAACAACCTTTTCCTAGTAGAACATGTGATCAAATTAAGAAAGGTGTGTAAGTGTGTTTCTGTTGAAATCTTAACCATAAAATGATAAAAAGAATGCCTTTTCCTTTTCATCAATAGGAGTCAACCAAGACAAATTTGGTGAGATTTGGATTGAATGCTAATTAGTGGTGACAAGGAGGAAAAGTTGTGGTAGAAATTTTTCTGATTTGGTTTTTTCTATGTTAAGGATTCTCACCCATCCCATAATGACAATTCATTATTCAACTTGGAATCTATTGAAAAATCTAAATCATGTATGCAATTGTAGGTTGAGATGTAGAAAGCATCCATGACCTTAAGTATTAGGGCCATTCATATTAATAGTCTATTAGAAAGGTGGAATCTTTGTTTTAAATACCATTCTCAATGCATCTGCATACAATGGCTTATACCATCCTTTTATGGGTGTGAAAAAATTAAGAGACGTTTGTCAAAAAGTTGTTTACTTTATTAATTTAACCAATTGAAAATTCACACTAACAAAATCGAATATTGTGAGGTGAACACAGAGTATGGTTTAGCTAAGGAGCTTCTAGAAAACATGTATTCATATCTGGATAAGGCACATGGATATTGTACAATCACCAGTAGTTCCATCTAGATCAATAGTCCATGACTCACAGGGAAAAGCTTGGATGATAGCCTAACTCCGCTAATGGATTTTGATCTCTAATTGGATCTGCTTTTACATCTCACTTCTAGCTCTGCAACTTGAACTACAACCTCCACGTTAGTGAAGTGTTTGACATAATGGCTCAACAAAATGCAATATCATGGAATGCCATGATTGTAGGATATGCAAAAGCACATTTTCTATATGTATGGTAGATTTCTATTGCCATTTATATGAGCATCAAGATTGTCCAAATTGGAGTAATCTTCTTGTATCTCTTCTTCACTTTGGGTTAGTACAGTAAATACATTACACAACAACAACATATACCTACTATAAGAAAAATTCAGTTAGCCAAGGTTCATCATTTTTATCGGTTTTATATTAGTGGCCTAGGTTAGAAGGTAGAGAAGTGGTGGCTATTGCAGTACAATACATGTAATTTTCTCTTGTTTTCTATGATATAAGGTAGGTTTGTAATAAGGTGATTGAACAATAGTTAATATGGAATGCCTGTTGATATTTAAATTGTTGATGTGTATGCACAAGCAGGCTTATGAGAATGGGTTTGTAAGAAGATCAGCTATTAGTATGTTGAGTGGAAAGAAGCTTGCTTCTCCAAACACGGTGAGTTATGTGATGACCTCAGTGACCACATTTTATCTTATTTTGTGTGTTCTATGGTATTTAATATTAAATATTAAAAAAATTTATTTGTATGAATGAGATATTGATTGAGCTACATGTAGCTACTGTAATCTAAAGAGAAAACTATACAAGTTTATTAGTTTATATTATTCATGCATAAATTTTTTTTGGAATCCTTTATGCAAGTTTAGTAGGAACACGGATGAAGTGCAACTTTTGAACATCATAAAAACTCAACATATCTTCCAAGGATTGTTATAGATCAAATATAATATAAGTTTAGCGTCATGCTTTGGATTTATTTTTGGTTTCCTTGTGCATCCTTTTTTACTAATCTCCTTATGTGTGGATGGAAACCAACCCTATACCTAGTCAAATCTTTTTGTCAAAATGTTAACTTTGATTTTATAAGTTGAATTGAAATTTTGAACAAAAATTAACAATCATCCATAGGTTTTGGATAAGAAATTCTTTTTTCCTAGTTTTTGACTCCTCACACCTTGGCAAAAATGTTTGTTTTGTAATTTTCTCTTGTTTTCTATGTTATAAGGGAGGTTTTTAATAAGGTTACTAAACAATAGTTAATATGGAATGCTTGTTGATATTTAAATTGTTGTTGTGTATGCACAAGAAGGCTGATGAGAATGGGTTTGTAAAAAGATCAATTGCTAGTATGTTGATTAGAAAGGAGCTTGCTTCTCCAAACACAATGAGTTTTGTGATGACCTCAGTGAACACATCTTATCATATTTTCTGTGTTATATGGTATTGAATATTAAATCTTACAATTTTTTATTTGTCTAGATGAGATATTGATTGAGCTGCATGTAGTTGTTGTAATCTAAAGACAAAATTGTACAATTTTATTAGTTTATGTTATTCATGCATAAAAATTTGTTAGAAGCCTTTATGCAAGTTCATTAGGAACATGGATGAAGTGCAACTTTTGAACATCATAAAAACTCAACATATCTTCGAATGATTGTTATAAATCAAATATAATATAAGTTGAACATCATACTTTGGATTTATTTTGGCTGCCTTGTGCATACCTTTTACTAACCCTGCAAGATTCAAGTTAACATAATTTAAACCACATTCCCAAAAAAATTGCATGGTAATGTAGTGTTTATATTTGTGGCCTTTGTATTTGATTAGCATGAAGCTAATAGTAACATTGTAAGCACTGCTATGAGTGTTGGTTTTCTAGTAAATTAGATTGATAAATTATTCTTAAAATCTATTCTTACTTTAATCCCTCTCCCCCATTCTCTTTCTGGTTGACTTTATACCCTATGGATGATAATAATCATCTAGATTATCAGGCCTCTTGATCAACAAAAAAGTAAGATTGCTAAGGTAATTTTCAAGGTAAAACATTCATGAGGTATCATTGAAATTATTTTTGAAAATTTCCTTTTGCAATTATTTTAACACACACATGCAAGTACTATTTAAGTAAGTAATGGTTATTTTATTATGCAAACAAGGGTAATCAATACCTATATAATATAATGTGTTATTTTTTTCTTTTTTACAGAAATGTATTGATAAACTCAAAGAATTGGATAAAGTTGAGGTGTTGGATCCATTAGATGGTGATGTTGTGGGCATTAGGAAGATTCACTCCCTATCTATTGTACATGGAGTCAACTTGAAAGGAACATGGGATGCAAATGTAAAAAATTTAAAGGTCATGAGTAACATACCCCTTGTTTATGAAGAAAAAATAGATGGAGTTGTTCGTCTAAAAGAGAAAGAGGGAACCTTCACACAGTGGCCACTAAAATATTTGAAAAAAATGACATAGTTGAACATATTTATCATGTACTAGCTGTTAGACATCTTGGCTCACTACTTTATGCAGTATTTTGAATATGTTGTTCAGGGATCTTAATTATCATGGTGTATTTGAAAGAGTTGGAAACTCTTAAACAACTTTGACATTTTTTATTATATTTACATATATATTCTTACACAGCTTTGATATCTTATAACTTTATATATATATATATATATATATATATATATATATATATATATATATATATATATATATATATATATATATATATATATTGATATATATATTTGCATTAAATTTTTTATCGTAGATTACCTTTATTTATCATGATGTTGAATCAATCTTTTAATTCTAGTATGTTGTAGCTTGTACGCATATGTAATATTTTTATTTACTGTTATGTTTTAGTTCAAATTTAATATTATGTTAGTTTTGCATTATAAAATTTATGGTACTTAATAAATTATTCATTTCGTGATTATATTTACTATCAATTAATGGAAACCAGTAAATAAAATGACTAAATTAATGACTAACTATATGACTAAAGTAATGATTAAATTAGTGACTAAGTATGACTAAATGACTAAATGTATGACTAAATATATGACTAAATACATGACTACAATAATGACTAAATTAATTACTAAATATATGACTAAAGTAATGACTAAATATATGACTAAATAAATGACTACCATGACTAAATAAATGACCAGTTAACAACAATTAATGACTAAATTAATGATTAAATATATGAATAAATTAATGACTAAATATATGACTAAATAAATCACTACCATGACTAAATAAATGACTAGTTAATAACAACCAATGACTAAATTAATGACTAAATCAATGACTAAATCAATGACCAAATCAATGACCAAATCAATGAGTAAGAATCAATGACTAAATAAATGACTAAATTAGTTTAGTCATAAATTTCGTCATGTTATAAATGACCAGCAATAAACTACTAATGGTCACGTGACCAAAATTAGTCATTTATATGCAATTTTTAGTAGTTTATTTAGTCATATATTGTTGTTTGTGTACTAGTGACTCTGCTAACTAAGGTATTAAAGAACATTTTATCTTTCTTCTTCACACTTTAGCACTAACTCTATTGGATATCCAATAGATTTCAAACTCACACTTCTTTGAATTTGTACACATATATCTTGCATCAAAATGTTCTTGCATTTATATTCATCGTAAGACCTTAAAATATCAATTAGGTTAGACAAAAAGAATACAAACATTGATTACACCATCATACACAAATACCTACTAGGGTCCTATCCCAAGGATAGAGAGGACCAAAAAAAATCTTATTACATATTCCAATGTGATCCAAAACCATTCACATGTTGGCACACATCAACCAAGTTGGTAATAAGGAAAAATGTGGATGAAATGTGAAGCACATAACCAATCAGCCCAAAAAGACATATTTACCCTTGAATTAACTCAATGCAGTCTACAATAAGATGGTCAAGACCCAAATCTATCATAAAAAAAAATTATATGCTGACACAAACCCTTAATCATTTAGAATAAGAAAGAGAACAATCCATGTTAGTAAAATATCCACAAATAACCCAAAACACCAACTAAGGACACAATGCACCACTAAGGAGCTTCATCAACAATGTGCAGATCATATGGGGATGTTCTAAGAACATCCAAAAAACATTTACAAACACTTCGTCCATACTATAATGCCACCAACAACCACTTTATATCAAACAAAAATAGAATATATCATCTTGGAAGCACAAAATGCATAAACAAAAGTGTAGAGAAGGGGGATTCACTACTCATGAGTCTCTTTACTCTCAAGAGATTCCTAAGGGGAAAACTAACCTAAACTACCTTAGGGAATAGAATGAGAGTTCTATAATCCAAAGGAGTAAATCACAAAGGTTTTTTGAACAGACTCACAAGCTCTCGGTCAAAGGACAACAACACAGAATAAGTACGATAGTGTGGCACAATGGCATCTCGTATGGACCAGAAAGCAAGAATATCACATAAAATAGCTAAATGATCACTAACAATCAGATTGCTAAGAATTTAGAGAATGTAATAAAATGACATAATGTAATAGAATTGAAGGGAAGTATAAATGCTAAAGTTAAAGAGGATGAGAGATGGGAGACACTGACAAAAACCCAAGTAATGGAGTGTCTAGCAAGTAGATATCTTCAACACTTGAATGCATAAGATCTAGGGAAAATGTTGGGGTTGTATAGGGGTTTGCATCAGTTAAACCCTTGTCTTGGTGTTCCCACCTATACGAACAACCAAATAGATAGAAAGAGATGAACAAATGAGTGATAAAAGAAATCCTCGCTTGAGGAGGAGAACCTGTATCACAAAATGGAGATGCAATAGATGTGGGATGTGTGAAATCCTAGGATGCTCACAAGCACAAGGTAAGCGAGATAGAGTCACAAGGCTTAAGGAAGCCAAATGGAGAGAGTAATTGAGCTACAAGAGCCAATAGTTACAAAGGGTGTTGTAAGAGCTTGAGAGTGCTTGAGGCTACTATGACAAGTGAGAGATTTATGTAAGCAAGGGAGGTGGAAAAGGTAGGAGCCAAAGCTAGAGAGAAGCTAGAAGACCAAATGGATTGAAAATATATCATTTAAGCAAGGAAAAGAAGCTTCTCAAGCTATTACAAGGCATCCCAAGCCGTTACCACTGACAAAACTCATTGAAAAGTGGAAAAAATGCTCGGAAATGGTCATTTGAAAGTTGAAATGTTGGAAGATGCTAACACAACACACGGATGTCTGGATAACATGCTAGTGTCCAGACACATCACACTATAAAATGAAAAGAATGGGAAAATCATAAGGTTTGACGCAAAACTAACATGTGAAGGTAACTATTAAAAAGGGGTTTTGAGCATCCTGAGAGGGGAAAAGGCTGATGTAGGGGGTAAAATGAGCCTACAAAAATGCTAAGGGAGTGTACACTAAAGAAGACACATAAATGTATGTGAAATTGGAAGGGGTACAATTTTACGACATTACATTTTTCCCCCAATTTAGTGGGCATATGAATCTATGCTAATATGCACACTAAAGGAAATCTACTAAACATAAATAACATCATGATGCCAAAAGGATAATGTAGAGGAAGCAGATAACTCATCAAACCAAGAAAGCATTCCCCAAGGATGAAGACCTATAAAAAAAACACATTAGAAAAGAGAAACCTCCACAAGACAACAATGTTAGAACATAAAAACACACACACACAAGCACACAACAAACTAAAGGATTTGAGTTAACAAAGTAAAAGATACCTTGATGTAAAAGGTTGTCTCAGTACTATATGTCATATCCAAATTAAAAATAATAACACATAGAAGAATTCTAAAATGAAGAGAAGAATGCAAGGATCGGTTGCTTCAAGAGAAGAATGCACCCAAAATTCAATGAAGTAACCATTATTGAAGAGAGAAAGAGAATATACTTGGGATGAGGAAGATGTAGATCTTTGAACTAATATACAAAATTTAAGAAAAGAAGAGAGAAGAGATTTTAAGAGCTAGAAAAGAATGAAAATTCCAAGAGAGAAGGCTCTACAGGTCCTCGAACCCAAGGAGAGTTGAAAAAATGTGTCGCAGATCCACAAACCTATGAAAGGTGAAAAAAAGGCTCTATACGTACTCCCTCCTACAGAGTTGAACAAACTACACCAGAGGCATGTAGACCAACAATGAATAGATTTCACAGGATGCAAGCACTTCACAAGACCTCAGACCTACAAAGAAGGCATTCCCCCAAGTACTATCTCATGAAGGAATCCCAATGTAATGGGACTCCACAGAATCAAAATGGAAAGCAACTTCATAGGTGCACCTGCAAAGCAACATGTTAACCCGCAGACTAAACATGTTTAAAAAGCTTGATGGAAAGGAGCTCTATAGGTTCTTGGTTTTGCAGATTAATACCGATTAGAGAAGCTTGTGGTTGTTGCAAGCTACATTGTAGAATAGTCACAAAAAAGAGAGGTCTAGTTAGGCTACCCCCAAGCTAGATGCCATAGGATTCATTTAAGAGAATAATCCTTCCAAGGGGATCCCTTTGGAACCCTTCAAGATAGCAATGGGCCGACTCAAGGGGATGCTCCAATTGAAAGATAGAGAGAAAAGAGGGGGTCCTTAGAAGGATGCACATTTCCAACACAAGTTATCGCTGCCCCCAACATATAGGGGAGGAGAACCATGCAAGATACTTAGAACATACAGGATAGAGGTAGACCTCGATACAACTTGTCATTTGAAGAAGATCCAAGTGCATCAAAAAATAAATGAGTGATGGCACTTGAATCATGAATTTTTTGTATATTATCCTTCAAGGCCTTACATTCACTATTGGAATGGCTAGGCATTCGATGGTATGCACAAAAGAATGATTTTCTCTATCATTCTTATGAGATTTCTTACATGTAGGAGAAGGAAGAGTAATCAAGAGGGATTTTAGAAGCCTCAATAAAATACACTCTTGCTTAGATAAAGAATGAGTAGGAAGCAAACCCTTCTCTTGTGGAGAAAGACTCAATTTCTTACAAGAAGAAGACATGAAGATAGAAGATAGTGGTAGATGAGGTTGAGCAGACATCATTTCAACCTTCTACCATGGTTTCTATTTAGATTGTTCATTCAAGCAACCAAGCCCCAAATTTTGCTTACGAGGTGCACATTCTATAGGGACCTAAATACCTAGTTTGTTACATGCACAACCTTTGTGCCCATATCCATATTTAGAGGAAAGCTTAAAGCTAGGGCCATAACATGTTTACAAATCTTGAGAAGGAGGAGGATCTTCATAGGTAACATTTTTCTAGCAATGGGGATTATGCTCCTCTATAGGATCGCCATCATCCTTCTTGATAAGACTAGCAACATTATCCATTGTAATAGAAGTGTAGTCATCTTCCTCATAAGGAGGAGGATCAGCATTAAGGGAATTACTAGCGTTGCTCACATGATCGTGCGATACAAAAGAATAACCATCTTTGGTGGTGGGTTTGAATGATGTTATCGGAAGGTCTAAGTAGATTGGGGTGACTTTATTTTCTCTAATAAAAGATTTTGTAAAGTCTAGAGAACCCCAATCATCACCAATACATGCATTTTCTTTAGAAGAGGTAGAGGGAGCAGAATTAGGATTTCTTTCTTTAGAAGGATTTTCTTCATGGACATTTATCTCAAGAGTTTCCTTTGTAATAGGTACAATTGGAGTAAATATCAACACATTGGAAGACATTGAAGGAATAAGAGTAGGAACAACTGAAACCTAACTGGCAGCTGCCATCTCACATAAGTGCATAGCCTCAAGGTCAACCTTGTCTATGACTACTCGATTATTACAAATGAACTTAATAGATTTATTCAAGGTAGATGGGACTACACCCATAGCGCGAATCCACCGTCTGTCGAGGAGAAGATTATATGGTAATTTTTTTGACATAACATATACAAGGGTGGGTACAGTAATGGGTCCCAACCTCAAAGGAAAGACGATCATGCCTAGGGCTTGTCGATCAACATTATCAAACCCACGAATGACAATAGAAGATTCAGTAAAAGAAGATGAATCAATATTAATCTTAGGAAATAGATCAATGCTACATACATTGAGTGTTGAACTGATGTCAATGAGAGTACGTCTAATTCCACTATTATTAATGTTAACTATGATAATTAGGGGGTCTCTTGCTTCTATACTTTTGAAGGAAATATTTCCTATGGATAGAACGTGATATTCAGAAAATCCACAAGAATATGAGCTATCAACACATCAAACTTTGTTGGCCTAGTAGAAGAAAGTAAGAGGATATTTTGCAAGGTTTCCTAAAGCATACCTTGATCAACCAAAGTAGATTGAAGCAAGTCCCATAGTGAGACTTTTGCCAGAGTAACAAGTATTTCCTTAACAAGATCATAATCACCAGGTGCTTTAGTTGTAGGTTTAGGTGCTAAAGGAATACTTGTTTGAGAAGGTGGTAAAGAAGCGGGTTGATCAACATTTTGTTTATTCCTTCTAGTCTCATAAGTATGGGCTACCATTCTATAAGAGGGAGCCTTAGAAAGGTCATGAGAACTACTATCAAATGAAACACCATTAATAGAAAAAATCATTTTAGGAGAAGGACTAGTTGGATTCAAGTATATGGCTAGTCTCTTAGGCCTTTGAGGGGAAGCAGAGACATAGATTACATTTTCAGAATCATCAAAACTAGTGGAATAATTATTTGAAGACATATTCTCAGCATTGATCCATAGAGGATCAAATGTGGAAGGAGATTCATCATTCACTAATGCATCATTTCTAAAAGAGAGTGCATTGGAATGAAGAGAAGGTAGAGTAACACTAAGAAAGGTATCAATGTTTTCATCTTCTTGCAACAAGATATCCTCTGAAGCAAGAGGAATTTCATGAGAAGGATCAAAGGCACCAAGTGACATGGATAAAGCCATGTCACCATCACATGCATGAAATGGTACTTGATTAATATTTTGAATAAAATTAGATACTGAACGAACAAAAGAGGATATTAAATTCATTTTAGAAATAATAAGTTAAATATGATAAATAATAGATAAACAAGTTGGTCGAAGGCTAAAACATTACTTCTACTTTGATAGATTCCTAAGGGGAAAACTGCCCTAAACTACCTCAAGGAACAAAATGAGAGTTCTAGAATCTAAAGGAGTAAATCACAAAGGTTTTCTGGACATCCTGACAAGCTGTTGGTCAAAGGATGACAATATAGAATAAGGACAACAGTGCAACACGCTAACATCATAGAGGCACGCTAACATCTTGTACAGACCAGAAAGCGAGAATATCATAGAAAATAACTAAATGATCACTAACAATCAAATTGATAAGAATTTATGGAATGTGGGAAAATGACAAAATGTAATAGAACTAAATTGAAGTAAAGTACAAATTCTAAAGTTAAAGAGGATGAGAAATGGGAGACACTCACAAAAACCCAAGTAATGGAGCCTCCAGCAAGTAGATATCTTCAACACCTACATGCATAAGATCTATGGAAAATGTTGGGGTTGTATAGGGGT
Source organism: Sequoia sempervirens (assembly GCA_007258455.2). Lineage (NCBI taxonomy): Eukaryota > Viridiplantae > Streptophyta > Pinopsida > Cupressales > Cupressaceae > Sequoia > Sequoia sempervirens. Next base: position 74,438,329 of record VDFB02168118.1, read on the forward strand.
TTGGCTCATTTAAACCCCTATCTTGGTGTTCCCACCTCCACATACAACCAAATAAATAGAGACAAATGAACAAAGGAGTGATAAAAGAAATCCCCACTTGAGGATGAGAACCTGTATCACAAAATGTAGATGCAATAGATGGGGGATGTGTGAAATCCCAAGATTCTCACAAGCACAAGGTAAGGGAGATAGAGTTGAAAGGCTTATGGAAGCCAAATGGAGAGAGAAATTGAGTTGGAAGAGCCAAGAGTGTTGCAAAGGGTGTTGTAAGATGTTGAGAGTGATTGAGGTTGTTGTAACAAGTGAGAGGTTTTTCTAAGAAAGAAATGAGGAAAAGGAAAGATCTAAAGCTAGAGAGAAGCTAGAAGACCAAATAGATTGAAAAGATATCATTTATGGAAGGAAAAGAAGCTTCTTGAGCCATTACAAGGTGTCCCAAGCTATTACCACTAAAAAAACTCACTAAGAAGTGGAAAACATGCTAAAAAATGGTCATTTGAATGTTGAAATGTCATAGGATGCTAGTGCGGCACAGGAATGTCTGCATGGCGCTCTAGTATCTAGACACATCATTCTACAAAATGACAAGAATGGGAAAAGCACAAGGTTTGACACAAAGCTAACACATGAAGGTAGCTACTAAAAATGGATCCCAAGCATCTTGAGAGGGGAAAAGGCTGATGCAAGGGCTAAAATGAGCCTACAAAAGTGCTAAGGGAGTGGACACTAAAGCAGATACATAAATGTATGTGAAATTGCAAGGGGTGAAATTTTATGACATTACAAAAAGATATAACATTAACATATCAACTTGTGGACCACTTCAACACATAAAGTTAGAAATAAGACACTACACATACATTGACAACACCTTAACCAAGCTACAACAGTAGAGACATCAATCTGGATAAATGCAAAGCATTTTTGAGCTAGTCTAGACAACCAACAACACTGCCAACCTTCTACAATCCATAGAAACTTCCTTGGAAACATAGGTGACATGAGAAGATATGAGTGCAACATCCATAGAACATAAACTTTGAATCCCAAACTATAAGACCATATCTTCAACAACAGAGGAATGTAGAGCATTCTTCCAATCATTCTTTGACACAACTTCCTAAAAGAACAACACCCAATCAACTTGCGAAGAATAGAATTTTCTTTCAGCAACACATACTTGATCAAGAACAATAGGAGAGAGAATAAAATACATTATAGACCATCAAAAACATCTATCCACCATCATCAAAATATCTAGTCCTTATTTTAATGCTTATAACCCTCATCTTAATATATCATTATGAGATCAACTCTACAGATAGCAACCAATGTCAATACTTCTTTCATTATCATTAGACAAGGCATGACATCCAATCATGAACTTAACCAACCCCATCATACACCAATGCTATACCAAATTAAATTTTTTCAATAATGAAAAGCAATGCAACAATATTCCAAAGGGCTGACAACCATGTCAACAATCTCACCAAGATAAATCTTCTCAAGTGCAAACATCAACAGAAATTAGGTGCCAACAATCTCAAAAACATATGTAACAAACTCACCAAGTTTTTACAACAAAGAAAACCAACAAATAGTGTTGACAACCACTACCAACAATCTCCCCCTTTGGTATTTATGGCAACACGCATCTTCATAGACTCCCCCTTTGACATCAAGGACAAGGGGTAAACCACGCCTATATAAAATAACAACACATAAAATGACTTAAGGGAGAAAGGGCCAAAGATATTTATTTGAAATAAAAGCACATTTTCACCCTTATACAAAAAGTTGCACATGCACAACATCTATACATCTTATTCAAACATTAAAAACAACTCTCCCTAGAAACAAAAAATCCTTCTCAACACCTACATAACTTTCCAGACTCCTCCTTACTAATAACTCCCCCTGAGAGGTAGCACACCTCAATCTAGGAGAAAAATATATGACATGAATTTCTCCCCCTGGATAGATGCACCATCTATGCATCTAGTTAGAACAAGGAGGGGCAATAAACCCTAACTTCTATCAAAGATACTCAAAAGTATCATTTGAAAGCACTTTTGTAAAGATATATGCAAGTTAATCCTTGGTAGGAACATATTCCAATCTAACTTCATTCCCTACAAAATTATCCCTTAGAAAGTGATACCAAATATAAATATAGTTAGTCCTTGAATGCATTACTAGATTCTTGAAAATATTTATTGCACTTGTATTATCATACAATATTAGAAAGGGTTCATCTTATACCACTTTTAATCCTTCAAAGTCTTCTTCATCCAAAGCACTTAGGTGCAACAAGATGCCACAAAAATATATTCAACCTCTATTATGGATAAGGACACTAAGTTCTACTTCTTACTAAACCAAGAGACCAATCTATCTCCCAAAAAGAATGCACTTCCACTTGTACTTCTCCAGTCCTCCACACATCTTGCCCAATCAACACCAGTATAAGTAATCAAAGAGAAATTTTGAACCACCTTCTTTTTTTTTTCTTTTTTTTTGTCTATTTTTTTAGCATGTTGTTACCTTGTGGGGGTAACTCCCAATATAAAATTAATACAAAAATAAAGGCTTAATATGTTTCTATTTATTCACCATGTGATACCTTATGTTTCACTGGTTATCCTTATTGTCCTCGTGATATCCATGTGGTAGAAAGTTGTGGTAGTTATCTTGCAATGCTAAGATAATTATCACCCCGTAATGTCACCCTTATGTTTGCATCCTCCTTAATTATTTGTATCTTTTTCTCTTGTTTATCTCCATCCATTATTTCCTTTATATTCCCTAGCTTATGTGCATACCATTTTCTTATTCTTGAAAACCATCGTATTGTCCAATGAATGCATATTAGTGGGTGATCCCACAATACTTGTTTAAAATTTCTGGCCAAACTGGACATTGAGCTGATTTTTTCTAACTAAATCTTAACTTTCAGGCACCTAAAGCGGCTAAATCGTGAGAAATTTGAAGATGATGCAAACTAGTGATTTGTGACATTTTGTCTGTAGATTCTAAATATATGTTTTTCAAAAAATTTGGAATCAGATTGCACTTCTTTTTCAATCTCCTTCGAAAACTAGTTTTTTTTGTAAACACCATTTTTAAGGAGTGACGCTCACTGTATACAACATAACTTTTTTCCCATGAAGGATGAAATTTTATTTTTTTCAAATTTAGATTTTTAACTAGGATATCTAGTTCTTTCAATTGGTTTCATAGTGCTTTATTGAATATTTTTTCCTTAATCAAGTTTCAAAGTCAAACCAATTACAATTCAAACATAGGTGGACTGTATACAACATAACTTTTTTTGTTTGTATCAAAATTCTTTTTTTTTGTTGGATCAAGGACTTCAATATCTAGTGCACTGATATTTTTAATTTTTTTTTGATAATATGATATTTTTCCACATATGCAAAAGAGAGAGCTTGAATTTTGGTGAAAAAACTATGTTTAATCAAACTTAAAAAAAAAACGTAATAAAACCAAAACATATTAAAATTATATTCATTGGATAGCTCGTTCTGAGGACTACCAACATCCAGTTGGGTTTGTGAAGTCTCCTCCATTTTCATCCTCAACTCGAGCTTTGAAGGGAAATTTTTTGTATTTTTGGTGCCAAAGGCGAAGGGTGGAAAAGGGGGGTTCGAGCGAACCCCCCTTGGAGGTTCGCTCAAACTAGGGTTTGAGTGAACCCCCTTTCCACAACCCTTTCCTTTGATTTTTTTCTTGAGAAATATGGGACCTAACATTTATGGGATCACTCGAAGGGGGGTTCGTTTGCTCAAAACAAATGTTTGTTCGAACCCCCAAAAACCAAAAAATTTTGCATAGGGGAATTTTCTACAACTTTTCCTCCCTCACTAGAATTGTAAACGAGTTTTGTGGGTTTACCCTAGTGCTTAAGTTGTGTCTTCATTTATTACCTTTCTTATCCTTCATTTTGTATCTAACATCCTTTATTCCTTATTTCCCTTGGAAATATTCGAGAGGACCTCTAATCTGTGCATTAGCTAAGGTGATGTCAGGCCTTCATCCTTGACAAAATGCCATTACCATTGCCATGTGATAGGTATCATGTCGAAGTCACTTATACTGCACCAACTTGATCATTTTCTTGTCTATCTAGCTAGCCATGTTCCCATATTACCTTTGTGACCACCCATAGTCAGTGTGCATAACCCAACACAGATTGAGTCCACCCATTGTACATGAATAGGATACAAGTCCTCAGGTTTAGGAGGGTGAATACTCAATGTTTGGTAGAGCAGATCATTTTGAGCTTAGGATCTTAAGATATTGGGTAAGGGATGAAATCACTTTCACCATGTGTGTAAATCCAGTGCTCGTGATGAAGGAATACCCTGTTATATTGTCATCTCCACCCACATTTATGGCCATCATTTTTCATCACTTGGGGATTTTTCAGTGTTTTTACTTTTTTTTTTCTAGACCAAGAATGGGTACTCTGTAAAATGGAAACCCTGGTGCATCTTACTAGTTCAAGGAACCAAATGACATTTTTAGGGCTAGTTTTTGACTATCAGTTGAAAAATATTCTATGCAAGAGGAATCTGTTGGTGTTTAAGGTAATCCATATGGTTCTAGGGAGTGATATTGTGTGAATAGAAATATTCCTTAATAGTAGTTTGGATCCTTCTTACACCACAAACCATAGCTCGAAGTTCCCTTTAAATGTCTAAATATTATTTTCACTAATTTCTCATTCGATTGCTTGAAATATAGAAACCAAACATAATGCATGCATACTATTAATCTTATAAGTAGTTAAATATAATAAACCTTTGATCATAGACCTATAAAGAGTCTGATCAACCTCTGGAGACTCACATCTCCACCAAATATGATGTCATAAACATAAACAACCACAATCAACAACTTTTCTTCCCAAACCTTAATGTAAAGATTGCTATCTGTAGTCCCTTTCTTGAATCCTTTTTATAATTATCTAGCCATGCATGTACAAAGCTTTCTTTAGTCTATAAATCATGTATGTGTCCTCAAATAACTGGAAACCATTTGGTTCCTCTATATTTATCTCTTCTTCTAGATCCCCATTTAGGAAAGTTAACTTGACATCCATTTGATAAACTTTAAATTTCTTATTAGCAACAAGAGAAATAAAAATCCTTATTTCCTCCATTTTGGTTATTGGAGAAAAAATCTCCTCAGAATAAATACCTTCAACCTATGAATAGCACTTGTAGACCAATCTGGCCTTTTTCCTTACAAATTTTCCATCTTCATTCAGTTTGTTCCCAAACACCCACTCCGTTCCTATCATATTCTTATTAGCAGGTCTAGGAACCAGTTCCCAAGTTTGATTCTTTTCTATTTTGTCTAGCTCTTCTTTCATTTCTTTTATCCAACCATCATCTTTTCTAGCATCGAAAATAAATTTGGGCTCTATTTTTGACAACATAAATTTAGTTGCTCATTTTCTCTTACAAACATTCTTCTGGTCAATGCACCTTCATTATTGTCTCCAAATATGATCTGTAGAATGATTCTTCTTAACATATTTTGTTGGATTCATTAGATTTTTCATTGGTTTTGGTTCCTTCTCTTCTTTCTCTTCTTCTTTTTCTTCTTCAATCCAAGGACGAATATCATATCTGCAAACCTATGGTTCTTTTAATATCTAACACAATTGTTAACTACTTTAAAATTTGTGCTTTCAATCATCCTTACCAATCTATTACTATACCATCTACAAGCCTTGCTCTTGGTTGAGTAACCAAGAAAGATTCCTTCATCACACCTTTAATCAAACTTACCAAGGTTTTATTCATCTCTTTTAATGTACCATTTTTTGCCAAATATTTTAGAGTATTTAATAGTGGGATGTATTCCATACCATAGATCATAAGGATTCTTATTGTTGTTGATCCTCAATTGTACTATGTTAAGTAAATAGACATCAGTGTGAATTGCTTCCTTCCAATACATATTAGGTAGATCAACATATTTTATCATTTTCCTAGCCATCTCTTGCATTGTTGTATTCTTTCTTTCCACTACCCCATTTTATTGAGGGGTCCAAGGAGTAGATAGATGTCTCCTAATTCCACGATCTTCATAAAAAATTTCAAATTCAAGTGAAGTAAATTCAACTCTTCTATCTGACCTTAAAAATTTGATCTAGATATCCATTCCATTCTCAACTTTTTCCTTAAATATATTAAACTTATCAACAAATTTTTAAATTTATCTCTTAAAATGTAGCCCAAGTCATTCTACTATAATCATCTATAAGCAACATGAAATATCTTTCACCTTGTTGACTCTTTTTTCTTGCAGGTCTTTAGAGATCTATATGAATTAACTGAAATGGAATTGAAATAAAGCACTCCTTTCTTTTGAAACTATTCCATTTTTTCTTTCCCATTTGAAATTATTTGCACAATGTGTTTGTAGGCTTAGTTATCTTAGGAATATCTCTCACTGCATGAGTAGACCTGATCTTCACCATATTATCAAAGTTAATATGATCCATCTTCTTGTGCCACAACCAACACTCATCAAACTAAGCTAGTAAGCATATTCTTCCATTGGCCTCCTTTAGATGATAGAAATTACCATTTGTCCTTGTTCCTTTAGTAACCATTCTTCCCTACCCTCCCTTTATTATCTCACAACCATTAGCATGAAAATTTCCTTTGTTGCACATCTGACTAACACTAAGAAGGTTATGCTTTAGACCTTTGACTTAGAAAACATATTTAATTATATTATTTCAATCAATTATTATATCACCATTTCCACAAATTTATGTTGACTGATCATGTCACCAAATTTAATGGCTCCACCATTAATTTTCTTGAGATTGATGAGTTTTCTTCTATCACTAGTCATGTGGTGATAGTAACCACAGTTTTCAATCACCCAAGCATTTTCTTCGTTCTTTGCATGAAAGGAAGTCCATATAGCCATAGATATTTCACTAACCTTACTATTCTATAAGGTGCCAAACCTCTTACATTCTCCAATATTATTAATCTTGAACTGTTGATTTTTGGCTCCTATGGACAACTTTTTCTCTTCTAGGGTTTTTCACCTAAAAGGAGAGAGATAGGAGCAAAAATGCTAATGGTTCATTCAAATAATTTTATGTGTGATGTTTTCTATCCTAAATGAAGTTAATTAAATGCAATTGAGTGATCTAAATGAATGAAAATGAGTACAAAAGTGAAATTAAAGTTATGTTTGAAAACACATTATGTAATGCAACAATGAACTAAATGAAGAAAATATGCAGAACATAAAGAAAAGGGATGAATCTGAGTGCACCTAGGAAAAATATGATTAGTCTAGAATGTAGTGGATGCTGGTTGAAATCACTGATTTTTCACAGTGGGACTCATTCGCCCAGGGTGGCGAATTAGTCCTCCTCCTAGTGAAAAACTGTCAATAGAAAGTTTTTGTCTATCGAGATCTAGAATTTGAAAAAAATCATATTTTCAATCCTAAGGTGGGACTCATTCACCACAAGTGGCAAATAATTCCTCTCCCAAATTTCTAAAAAATCAGGAGACAACTTTGCAACACCAGATTTGGAAATCACTACTTGTCAGGTTGTCGAAGTCAATTATGCGGGAAACTGATAGAAAACCTTTTCCAAGCTTGAAATAGACTTGAGTTGACTTGAAGCACCCAGTTGACTTGTAAACCAATCTTCAACACTGAAAAGCTTGTCAAATCTACATACCTAGGTCTGCAAACAAACATGCAATAGGGGAAAATGGTTTAAGGTTAGTGATAGGGGTTTTCCTTGGTCAAACCTCGCTTTTGGTAATCAAACCTTTAATAAAATAATGAAATGATAAACTAACAACATGAAATTACTATCAACTTACCAAACCCTTGATCATGCAAGTCTAAAGTAATTTCAATGGTTGCTTCAAAGTGCTTGAATAGTGCTTGAAAAGATGTAAAATGTTTGAATGCTTGAATGAATAGGTGAATAAGTGAACTTGATGAATGGGGGTTGAAATGAGGTGGAAATCACTTATTTATACACACTTGTGCCTTAGTTACCCGTTCATACCTCATCACAGGCCGACATCAAGTGTTTTTGAATAAAATCCTGAAAGGAAATTTAAAATATTTTGAATTTGGGGCCAAGGGGGACTCGTTCGCCACCCATGGTAGATGGGTCCCACCTAGGACCTAAAAATGTGTTTCAGGAAATATGTTGTATTTAATGTTGTTTATTAGGATAATACTCAAAAATACACTTAATTAATCATATGAGAGCATAAAGGGGCCAAATAAAGCATGAAATCTTGTTACAAGACTTTACAACACTTTAAAATAGGACTTGTTGATGAATAAAAAGGTTATTTTTAGGTGAATTTTAATTAATAGTCTAGAAGAATGTAGAAATTTCTTACAACACTTCACAACACCTTCACAAGACATTGTTCTTTGAATTTTAGTACTTAAGTAAGCATGTTCAAGCCATGTTGTAACATAAAATTAGAGAAATATAGTTCAAAAACCATGAAACAAGACCTAAAAGGCCATGAAAATGACAAGGTGCCATTTTTCTACGACACAATTCTTTCCTTTCAAAGGCATGAATAGGGTTTCATCATTTGAGTCAAAATCTTCATCTTTTGAGGAGTAGTTGCTTTCCTTGGAGTAGAAGCTCTTTTTAACTTTATCACTTTTGGTACCATTTTTTAGATTCTTGATAGGGAAATTTAGGTGCAAAATGGCCAATCCTTCCATAATTGAAACACTTGAAAGGTAATTTTCCTTTGTATTTTCTAGTGCCTTTCTTCAATCTTCTTATAAATTTGGTTCAACCTCATCAAAGTCTTTGTTTTGATTAGTAGCTTCACCTTCAATATTTTTTTTGTCTTTGAAAGCAACTTCCTTCTCTAGGAAATCTTTATCAAATTATCTCATTTCAAAGGCAGTGAGAGCACCAAACATTTCATCCACCAAATATTGATCCTAGTCTTAAGATTCTTCAATTGCAGAAACCTTATGATTATAGAATTTAGGGAGAGATCTCAGAACCCTTTTCACAATATCATTTTCTTTTACTTCTCCACCAAGACTAGTGATTCCAAAAAAAACTTCATGCACTTGGATCATATTACTTACAATATATTCATCCTCTATCATCCTTATAGTTTCAAATCCTCACTTGAAAATCAAAATCTTGGCTTGCTTTACTTTTGTATCTCCTTCATAGATACTGCTAAGCTTTCCCCAGACATCCTTAGCAGAACTAAAATTCATCACCTTCAAATGTTTTGAATTATCAAACACACACATGAGAGCATTCTTAGCCTTGGTGTTTCACTCATAGAGCTTGATTTTAGTTGGATATATTGAAGGAGTAGTAGGAGTAGCATAACCATCCTTAGTTGATTACCAAAAATCAAACCCTGGAGAGTTTAGGTGGCCTTCCATTCTCAATTTCTAGAAAGCATAATTGGTCCCATCAAACCTAGGACCCTTGTATGAACCATCATGTTCCATCTTGGATCTTTACCTCAAGAGGTTAAGTTTCTTCAGAAGAACTTGGCTCTGATAACAATTATTGAATACACTGGATACTAAGAGGGAGGGGGTGAATCAGTATCTATAAAAAATTAAACCCCACCATAACTTGAAATTTTTTGTATAATACAAACTTCTTAACAAAATCAAAACCCTTAACCAAGAAGGATATAACAATTTAAACCCTCAATAAGTTCAACAATCTTCAACAATGAAAGATATAGAAATTATATCCTTAATTAGATCAATAAAAATGAAAATGAGACAAGAAACACACATCTACAAGATAACACCAGATTTATGTGAAAACCCTAATGAAGAAAAACTATGATGAGAGTTAAATCACGATATAAAGGCTCACTTCCAAAAAGGACTTGCAAACTAAGTCACACTACCATAGAGCAAGATACAAAGGAGTTGTAGAACTAAAGAACATACTTCATGGGAAAGATACAAGGACCTTGTATCTCATTAGGTCCTTATATCTTTCCCCTAAAGAAGAAATATCATATGCACTTTAATTCCTTAGTCAGTAGAGTGAAGTGTTGACACGTATTCTACAAGTCCTTGTATCTTTCCCCTGAAGTTGTCAACACTTCACTCTAGTGACTAAGGAATTAAAGTGCATTTGATATTTCTTCTTCACACTTTAGCGCTAAATTTTCTTGATATGTATTACATTTCACACTCACACTTCTTTGCACTTGTACACATACATATTGCATAAAAAATTTCTTATATTTATGTTCACCTAAAGACCTTAAAACATCAATTAGGTCAGCTAGGAAAGAATAAAAATAATTATTACACCAAGTCAACTCAACAACCTATTGTGATCCTATCTCAAGGATAAAGAGGACCAAAAATAATCTTATTGCATCATCCAATGTGATATAAAACCATTCACATGTAGATGAAATGTGAAGCACATAAATAGTCAACCCAAAAATAAACATACTTCCATTTGAATTAACTCAATGTGGTCCCCAAAAATATAGTTCAGGACCCAAATCTATAATAACAAAACTTCACATGCTAGCACAAACCCTTAAGAATTTAAAACAAGCAAGAGAACAAGCCTTGTTAACTAGATATCCATAAATGACCCAAAAAACCAAACTCAAGACCCAATGCAACACCAAGGAGCTCAATCAATAATGGTTGTATCACATGGGGATCTTTGATGAACATCGAACAACACTTCCAAACAATATGGATCCATACTGTTATGCCACCAACAACCATTGTAGATCAAACAAAAATATAATACATCATCTAGGAAGCATAGAATACATAAACATATATATAATATTAGATCAAATTGTGGACCCCTTCAACACATGAAATTAGAATAAAGACACTACACAAAAATTGAGAACACATTCACTAAGATGTAGGAGTAGAGGCATCAATGTAGAGAAATACAAAGCATTTTTGAGACCAGTCCAAACAACCAACAACACTACCAACCTTGTACAATACACAAAAAATTACTTGAAAAAATAGGGGACCATAGAAGATAGGAGTGAAACATCCATAAAACATAGACTTTGAATCCCAAAATTCAAGATGATATCTTCAAGAGTGGAGGAATATAGATCATTCTCCCAATTATTCTTCAACACAACTTCCTGAAACAAAAACACTCAATGAACTTGTAGAGGCCAAAAATTTCTTTTAAAGAATAGCAGGAGAGAGCGTACAATACACTGTAGACCATCAACAACATCTCGCCACCATTAGCAACACATCTAGTCCTTATTTTAATGCTTCTAATCCTCATCTTAAAATATCATTATGAGATCAACTCTGCTAACAGCAACCATGCTCAATAATTCTTTCATTTTCATCAAGCAAGGCATGATATCTAACCATGAACATAAGAAACACCATCATACACCAATGTTAGCCCAAACTAATTGTTGTCAACAATGAAACCCAACATAACAATCTTCCAAAGATATGACAACCATGTTAATAATCTCACCAAGACAAATCTTCTCAAGTGTAGAAATCAATGACAATCAGGTGCCAACAATATCACAAACATATGTAACAAACTCACCAAGTGTTGACAATAAAGACAACCAACAAACAATGTTGACAACAACTACCAAAAATCTCCCCTACTTCTCAAGTACTGACATCAATTAATGACAACCACAAACAATTAACCAAATGTTGACATCAATAACAACAACTACCAATGAAAATTGATGTAGAACAAGATCCAATGATGAATATTGTGTGATAATATTTATGATGAGGTTATCATCAAAGAGGTCATTAATGTTCTTAATTATGTATTCCAAATATACAAGGTGGGACTCAAAAATAAACCTACAATATCTATCAAGTAGGAATCCAAATATAATAAATTTGAAAAATTATGATGTAACTAATGCAATGAATCACTTGAAAAAAAATTAATGGAGATCATGGGATCTGAATGTATATTATCCTTCTATACTAGTCATCCCATAAAGGATGTATGTATATGGACACTTGGAGATGAATCTACCAATGTTGGAATGTATGAGTCCTCATCCTCAAGATAGTGACTTAGAGATAATAAAGATGAAGATTGTGAATCTATATTATGAGTTATGAATTCCTAAATTTTTCCATACCTATCCACCTCTAACTTTACCCTATCCTATCCAATTAAATAAAAAAATATTAATTAATTTCTTCATTAATCCATCCCTTATCTTTATCCCTCACCCTTAATTAAATAAATGTACACCTACATTTATTTAATTATGTTTAACCTTCACCTTTATCTCCCATTTTAATTAAACAATTTTATATTTATTGGATTAATTTCATTATTATCCCCTAATTCTTCCAACTAAATCAATTTTTTAATACATAATTAATTAATCGGTTTAGGTTAATTAATTCCTAATCATTTGTACATATTATAAGGATCCACTTTTAAAAATCCTATTTTTAAAATCTCCCACCTCCTTGAGAATGTGCAGCAAGATAGATATTTCCATTCTAAAATTTCAAATATTCTTTTTAACAAGAAAATATTATCTATCCCCTATTTACTATATCCTATCCCCATCATTCATCTCATAACCACCCTTTCCAATTAATCTTCTTTTGGCACATGTCAAATCCCCCTTTCTTGAGACCTCTCATCAATTGTGATCCCTCTAGTCCTCACTAAATGCAAAAATTATCAGCTAACTACAAGCTTAATTTGAACCTTAAACCTCAATCAATATCAACTATCCATTAACAAAAGGATCTTGTCCCATGAGTTCCCTCTTGAAAAGTCTATAAATTTGAGGTCTCTCATTGCATTTGATAATTTACTCTTAAGCTAACTACATGTCCCTTTTTTAATTTTATTTTTCATCATCATAGCCTTATGTTGTTAGTTTATCAATATACCATCTCAATGTGACTACTATGTTGTTGGTTTGATGAGAAATCATATTTAATCTATTAACACATCCTATACAATGGTTATAATGTTTGAATTAGTCTTGGTTTGATGATATTTCAATGGTTTTATTTATATGCAATAAATTTATGGGAATCCAAGAGGAATTGATACATAGAAACATGTGTACTTGTGAATTTTTGTGAGTTGGATTTTGTAGGTCAATTGTTGGAGATCAATTTTTTACAAGAGCCTTGTATCATGAAAATGACCTCAAAATTGCATCCAAGAGGGTGGAGAGATGAATTTTGACATAACTTTCTATATTTTTATTACTAACAAATTTTGTAAAAAATGGTTTTAGGGCCCCTAGTATGAAAAGTACAATTGTACAAAATTTCATATGGTCAGATGACCTAGTTAGGGTTCTAATATATACATAGTTTTCATCTTTCTATAGGAGAAGGTATACCCAAAAAAATTTAGAGATACATACACATGAATTCATGCCACCTTAGAGTTATATACACAACATGTGGTTTATGAAAGTATATACACACAAAAAATTTCCCCTATTGTAGGTGTATATAGTATGTTCTATTGGATATTTTCTATGCATACTATGTAAGGTTTTATAAATTCAAAATATAAGATATGTATTCTCTCTTTATATATGTATTGTGATTCTAGGGTTTTGAGTGTCAATTTTATACATGCATGTTGTGTGTTGGGTCCCAAAACTATTGATCCACTTCCTAGAATGAATTATCACTCATAAGGCCAAGTTTGTCATCATGTGAGTCATATATTGTGGAGAGTTAAAGTCCAACTCTACAAGTTTGGGTTATCTCTCCTACACTTCAATCTTAGTTGAGACTCTGGAGGGTGTTCCTAGGGGTATATCTTAATAGTTATTTAAATAAAACAAAATGGAAAACTAAAATAAACTACAACAAAACCCAACTATAATATTAACCTAAAATTTTGTCACTAGGTCAAGATAGACTAGTTGCATATAACCCCTATATAATTGATATGATGTGCAAGCATGACCCACATAAAATAAATCTATTAAATATTCACTTAATAATAATTCCCTAATTATATTGATAGTCGTGGGTATAAAGGAAGGAAATACTTACTACTAAACTACTAATTTATGTTTCTTTTAATTGATGGTGTTATATCAGTGCATGGTTTCAGACAAATACCTCTTCTAGGGGAAACAAAATCATAATTCTTTAGGAAAATAATTAACTAAAACCAAAGGACTAATGATATATACATTTACATACAACAAGGATCATGGAATTGATAATAGAACATGCTTATTAATTGGATAATAGATAAACATAGATTCATATATAACAAGAGAAACACCACCACAAATATTGTGGTATTTTCATAATAATATCATATTCCTGTCTAAATCAAAGCTATATTTGTGCTAGAAAATATGACAAAGGAAAATACCTAGTTGGGGCTAAGAAATCCTCTTAAATTTATGTATACCACTAAAGATCATTTTTTTTACAAATATCATTTATAATATTAATCACCCTTGATTTTACAAGTTTGTACTTGAACCAAAAGAATTGGACTAACATCATACTACACTATTATTTTATGGTGTTTAGAGACAACATGGCTAAACGTCCCTTCCAAAATTACCAAGATCGCCCTTAAAAAAAAATTGGGGCATAAAATCATAATCACTACAAAACATCATTAAAATCCATGATCATGAAGTAATCTTACCAAAAAAGGGCATCTTAGATTGAAAAGTAGAGGAAAGGTGGAACCTTGGGGTATCAAGATTGGGAGGGAAAAGATGAATGGAAATTAAATCATGAAATTCCAAAATAGTTAGAAAAGTTTTGAAGTAGACTAAGGGAAAGGTTTGGGAACATAATTTTTAGGAGCACAAGACTAGGATGACAATTCTGAAATGAACAATGGTAAGAAAAACTTTGAAATCCAAAATTGAACTTGGGGGAAATATCTCTCAAGGTTGGTGAGATGTCAAAATTTTAAATAAGGTGTGACTAAGATGACAAGTCTAATGATGATGGAGGAATGAATAAATTTGAAAAGTTGAAAATATGGGGAAATAAAGACATTAGTGAAATTTTAAACTTTTTGGGAAATAATGACTGAGATGTGAAGTCCAATGACAATGGAGGGACCCAAAACTCTAAAAGTTTTATAAACATGAGATAATTTAAAAATATATCAATCACTAGTATAGAAACAACAATATATGATTAAAAAACTACTAAAAACTACTTATAAATGACTAAGCATGGTCACATGACCATTAGTAGTTTATTGATGTCCAGTCATTTATAACACAACCAAATTGATGACTAAACCATTTTTAGTCATTTATTGGTTGTTTTGATTTACCAATTCGATAGTATATTTAGTTGTTAATTTGGTACTATATTTGGTAGTCTATTCAATAGTATATTTTCTAGTATATTTAGTCACTGATTGTTGTTAACTGGTGATTTATTTAGTCATGGTAGTCATTTATTTAGTCATTGTAATAATTAATTTCTTGTCAATTGGTAGTATATTTAGTCATTTGTATTAACTAATGTATGTCAATTGGTAATATATTTAGCAAATTTAATTATTTAACTTCAATTAGTACAATATTTAGTCATTTTAATTGGTTGATATTTGAGGATTTAAACATAAAACATAGAAATAAACATCAATCATCAATTGCACACAATAAGGAAGCCATTAAGAAGGAAAATTTGTTGAACTTTATTAAAATAAAGGTGTTCTTACAACTTGCACAAGTCTGAAATATCTATCTTTCTTGAAAAATGCTTAGAAATAGAGTATTACAATGTTTATTTTCAATCACAAGACTGAAAGTATGAGTTACAATGCACAAAAAAGACAAGAAAGAAACTTCTCCGAAAAAATTCCGCAATGATGGAAACACATGCTTGGAGCCCTTCAATGTAAGAATATGCCCCTTTCATCTCTTAAAACTTCTACAACATGGGAAATATTCCTAGAGAAAGTTGTAATGTGTAGAATCCAAGAAGGAGAACTATGTTGATCGTGTCCCATATATGAAGTTATATCCTTCAATGAAACCAACAATAACCCTAGAATCTTTCCTCCTTTATATGCAACATGCCATATGATATGAGCAATAGGGTGTTGCATTTTCCACCATGAATGAATTTGTGCCTCAATACAACCAAAAAAATACTATTAGTCTCAATTCAAAAAGAGTAAAAGTGCATTCTATATTGCAAGTTTACAAAAGTAAGTCCAAACATAGCAGAAAGATAAATCAATTAAAAACCTATAGCCTTGTCAACAAATGCCTTAAATAGAGTGTTCAAAATAGGCTTGAAATATGCATACTAAACCCTTGATTTTAAAACCTTGTTCAAAGTTTAAGAAAGGTGATACGCTCAGATTATAGAATGAAGTTGACATTATAGAATGAAGGCTATCAGCACTAACCAGATTGGAACAACATTATCAACAAAATTTTCTTGGAAATCAAGCCCAAGAATGCAATTAGACTTAGACAACAAAAATGTCAACCTTGGTTCATGTGTTGTCTCAATAAAGACCTACACCATGAAATAACCCATTTATACATAAATTCCAAATTAAGTTGATGAGAAAATATCTTTGATGTCCAACTAAGAATCCTTAACATCCAAAAATTACTAACCTGATGTTTCACAACATGTTTCCCAATTGTGACATCATCTTTACTTAAGAAACTGTATATTGATCCATTGCCATATTGGATCTCATATGGTTCTCCTTCACAAACAACAAATGATATATATTAATTTTTTAGCAACTTCCTTAATATCCCCATGTAAGCAGACTAAACTAAGTGAGGTTGAGGGTTTGAGGTAGAGTACCATCTTCTTGGTATGTGCTTGACTTTGATGACTTGTATCTTGAATGAAAATAGCAAGCTAGTTGCACTTTAAAATCATTGTTAATCATTATTACAAAAATAACCAAAAATTCTTCTTTAATTAAAATAATCCTTCTAGATATTTTAGTTAATTTCTAAGAGAGCTAATTTCACTATCTAAAGAGCCATCAATCTATTTACTGTATATAATTTCCTAAAATATAGAATTTGAATGTAATGAAACTAACCATAATTACCAGAGATTTCACACCAAAATATAGTACAAAATGAATTGTTTGAAATAATGCCTCAAAGAGATGTCATCTCATGGAATGAAACGATGTGATTGCAAAATGTGCAAAAAATGGATTTTGCAAGGAATCTCTCTAAATCTTTGAATTAATGCACTCTAGAACACCAACATTGTAAGTTTTTCTTGTGTTCTAGATGCATGCATTCATACAATTTTAGTGGATGAGGGATGCGCATAATTCACACATTAGTAACCCTTATAGCATTACATATAAAGTTGATCATTAGGTGTGCATGGTTGACCTTCATGCACATGTTGGCTATCTTGAGGATACATTAAACATTATTACTAAGATGCCAATTAAACCTTTCATTCCTTTGGAACATATATGAATATAGGTTGAGAATTATAGCAACACTAATTTTTTATTTGGATCCTAAAAATGTTACAACTTATGTTCTTCTCTAAAACATTTGTGCCAAAGCAAGCAGTTGTGGTGAGGTTTACATAGTAAGGAGATTGATGAAATATAGAGGAGTTAAAAAGATACCTGTATGTAGTTGTATTGAAGGACATAAAATGGTACATGATTTTTTGTGTAGGAGATATATCACATCCAAAAACATGGGAGAGCTATATGAAATTGGAGAAATTGGCTTGGAAAATGAAGATGGTAGGGAATTTCCAGATTCAAGACTTTTACTTAATGTTGTGGAATAGAAAAAAAAAGAATCATTTATCTACCACCATAGTGAAAAATTTGCAACTGCATTTGGTTTGTTAAATATGGCCCCTGGTACAACTATTAGAGTTGTTAAGAACCTTCAAGTATATTCTAATTATCACACTACATCTAAATTCATCTTCAAGATTATTGTAAGAGAAATTGTTCTAAGAGATGTGATTCTAAATGGAACAATCTGAAAAATAGGCTTGCACCATAATAATGTGCACTACATTATATATCTAGTAATAATGAAGGGACATCCATCAAAGCATAATAGCAGGGATTTTTTTGTCATATGTTGTAGTTACAAGTACCCTGCTAGAGACATACATGAAAATGTGGAAGTGTAGACAAGCAAAGCAAGCTGTTTCAAAAAATTCCTCAAAGAAATGTGATATAATGGAATGTCATGATTAAAGGAGATGTTCAAAATGGTATTTTCTAAAAATTCCTTAGAAGATTTTAAGAAAATGCAACTAGTGGGTGTAAATCCCAACTCCTCAACCTTTTAAAGCATCCTTCCTACCTATGTCTAAATTCGATCTTTGGATGAGGATATGAATACCCATCAAAAGCATATTTGGAAGTGTATTTTTATCAAATATTATAGTTACAATTTCCACTTTGGATCACCAAAGCCTTCGCAAAACTTTCTACACAACAACCACAACACTACACGGTTGTTGTTAGGCCTTTGTGGTGATGCAGGGGGTCACTACAACATTGCACAATTGTTGTTGAGCCTTCACGGTGATGCGGGGTAAGTACCTTGCATCACCACGAAGGCCAAACAACAACCATGTGGTGTTGTGGTGGTCCTATGTACAACACCTTCAATTCAATCACATCCTTTGGGTTCCAAGGATGAAGCTATAAATAGATAATATTTGATTGAATATCATTCAACTATATATTTTTTCAACTCAATAGAATATTGAGCCTATCCATTGACATGTTACAGGTTGCTCCAAAGTATTGAGATAGTAATGATACATAACATGATCTCTTTGCTAAAAGAATCGATACAATGATGTGACATTATTCCTTGTCTCTCTCTCACACAGTTTATTTGTTGCATACCATGCAACAAGATATAGGAATTCACTAAAACATTACTATTTAAGCAACATAATATCTTCAAATGAAGGAGCACTATAACTGTGACTGAGAAAACACTATGTAGGAATTGTTAGCACTAAGAAATGAAGAAGATAACACATTAAATTAGGTGACTAAGATCACCGCAAGGAATATCATTGTTAGAGAGTTACAAACTGTGAATTATCATTTGTCCAATAGGATTGAGAAATGAAGAACGCTATCAAACAATGATTGAATCATAACAAAAAATCCAAAGATAATGAAATTTACTATCAAATGGTGACAAATATTTGTCCTCTAAGTCATTTTCACATGGTCATTGAGAACACAGTGAGTAAGAAGTAAAAGATCACTAGATCATAGCACTACAAAATGATCTTGAGTTATGCAATGAACTTCACTATTATTTTGATCACAAAGGAGATCAAGATAATAACCGACATACTGATGTGCATAGAGAATGTTCATGGAAGAGTGAAAACTTCCTTACAAAGTAATTACCATAGAGAGTTTGAGGTGAATTGCACATGCTATTTTATGCTAATATGGATATGTTCTAACCTATAGTTAATTGTTGTAGCATAACATATAGGCTAAATATTTGTTCATATACCATTGTTTCTAATTTAAAATTACTATACCTTATTCTAGGAGCAAATCACAAGGGGATTCTATACATAAGTAACCATTGTTTCAAATTAAAAATTGTTGTCTCTTTCACAATTGTTGTCTTCATTTATTTGATCTGAGACAACCTGTTCTATAGAAGATTCTCTCAAAATCACAGTAAAATCCTTTATTCTAGGAAGAATGTTCAAAAATATTCCCATCATAACAATGAACAAAATAATCATTAATTCACTTGAATTTTGCAATATTTTCATCAAATTCTACTTTTCCACTCTCTTTTCCATTCTAAATTTTATTCAAAATTCCATCCATGAAGAACTTCCTTAGCCTATAGATCCTATTGTTGGAAAGAGACACTGCAAAATATACTTTGGTGTTGTCATTGATGGAAACCCTAGTCAGCAATTGGATCTGCACGTTATCATTTACTCCTATCGATAGATAGATTGAGGACAGTCAGGAAGAACAAAGCATCCAAAAGTTTTTTGTTCTTCAATTCTCATGCTAATTTTTTGTTGTTATTTTGAGTTGTGGATCTTATGGGAGGTTAATCAATGAATTTGTTGTGTTGTCCAAAATTCTCAATGCCTTGTATCAAGTTGTATACAAGTCTGGGGATCTAGTTGGATATTTTTTTGTTCATCAGTGTTTCGTGGCTGACTTGGATGATTTTAAGTGTCATGGATATCCGAGGAGTGTTTACTCAATTTTTTTTTGTCTTTGATCATCTTGATTTGGGTCCAAGCTAAGTTGTGACTGATCATTGTGGGTGCGCATTGAATATCATTCATGATTTGAGCTAACAATTTTAAATATTCATAAGTTTTATTGGAGCCGACAGGTTGCGATTAAATTCTTAGTTCATATATATATAAATAATCAATTATATCATTTTGTGTGTGAAAAAGGTGTTTCAATGTGTGTTACGAATATCAGAACGGTGATTGAGCAATTTATGCATAGTTTCACTTGTGCATTAAATATTTTGTGGTGTGAGTTAGAGCAGAGCAGATCAGAAGTGCATAATATATTAGAAGGATAGAAGATCAACTACTGAGCCTAACTAGAACTATAATCAAGAATGTGTAGATGTTACTCTTTCAATTCATTCTCTTGGATCTAATCCAAATATTTGTATTGTAGTGTTCCTTTCTATTTTGAGTAGTGAGCTCTAGGCAGTGAGCCTGAATGCAAGTGCATTCCCATATTGTAAATTTTTTGAGTATACTTAGATCATATTGTGGATTAGCCATCCACTGTGGTTTTTCCCCTAATAGGGTTTCCATGTAAAAAATCCTTTTGTTATGGTGTTGTGGTTGTTTGCTTTTTGTTTCTACATATTTCTCTTGGTTGAATGCTTTAAGTGGGTTAAAGATCAGAATAATAAAGTTAGGTTTTGCAGAACACTGATTGACCCCCCATCTCAGTGTTGTTTGTTTCCAACAATTGATATTAGAGCTTGTTCCTTGAAAGAAGTCTAGCAACTTGGGGAGATCTTGGAATATGTTTTCAATGGATACAAGCAGTCTTCAAGAACAACTTTTGGTGGCCCTAGATGATCTTGACCAGTCAAAATCTGAGAACCAGGAACTACAGGAAAATCTTGAGAATTTAGAGAAATTCATTCAGTCATTGAAAGACAAAATCAATGAATCAAGGGAGAAAAGAAAGGAATTGTGTGATCAACTTAAGCAAAAGAATAGACAATTGAAGATGAACAACTAAATCATGCCTTGAAGGAGAAAATAGAAGAAAGTGAAAAGTTTTCCAGAGAAAATGTTTCCCTAAAGTGTGAGATGGAATCTATCATGATAAAAATGACCAAGATGATTGAAGATAGAAAGAAGAATGAAGAAAATATTTCCCAATCCTTGAAATGAAAAACTGAAGAATGATCCATCTAGATAATGAATTGGAACAATCTAAAAATAATGAGGAGGTGCTTGAAAAATAGCTTGATGATCTTAGAAATGAACTTACTGTTGCAAACAAGTAAATGCAGAAGAAATGGGTGAAGAAGGATCCCTCTATTGAAGGAAATGTGCCTACACTAGAATATGCTTCTGGTAATTCCTCCAGGAATTAGTTTTAGGCCTTTGGCCTAAGGGGAGTTGTCAAGAAAATTTCTTAACCCCCTACCGGTAACTAACATTGGAATGTTGATAAGTCCAATAAGTGCATAGATGCCTTTTAGATGTTGTTCAACCAATTGGAGATAGTATCATATAGTATTGGAGATCCGTAAAAGAATTATCTGTCTCAGTGCATGGAAATAGGGTAACCAGATGAACTAGGGTAAAAGCATTTATTGTGACAAAAAGGGTTAGTTTTGCAAATGATAAAAAGTCATTTTTATCTTTCATTTGTCACTTTTCATTTTGGAGGAAAGAAGTTTGTAGAGCCTTAGAGTGAACTTTGTTGAGTTGTGGTGAGATTCAAGTGTGAAGAAGAATCAACGATCAAAACTCTGATCTGACGAAAATGTATTTATCGAAAAATGAGTGAATTTGTAAAATTGGCCACTCCATTGGTTGTTGAAGTAAAGGATAGACCCCGTCCAAAGTTCAAGTGGCATCGTTATAAGTCTATTAAGACCGAGCCCCTAGGTGTGTTTTCATCTATACTGTACGGAGTCTTGCACACTAAAGAAATTAGGGCTTACATTAATGCCAATATTGAAGAGTTAGGAAGCTCTCAAATGTTGAATTTGTATTCCAACCATATAATTGGAGAAGACTTCATTGTTAAGCCAGAATACAAGACCATAGAAGTGAAGAAGTTTACACAGTTTGTGAAATTCCCCATATTTGAGGAAAGTGAATGGGTGTGATATATTTTGAGTAGAGTTCATGCCAAGTACATGTGGTTGAATATACCCTTTAAGATTATGAAAGAGGCTATATGTGCGGTCACAGGTCTAAATTCCTTTGGTGGACTGCCAGTCTTGAAATCTATAAAGAATCAGAAGGTTACTGATGCAACGGATGCAAAATTTGATAGAAGGGCAATGAAAATCAGAGACATTGTTGAAGTGGATGTAAAATTCACATCAATGGTCATTGGCTACAAGGTCTACCACTCTAGCTAGGATAATTCAATATCTGGTATGAATATTTATGTAGCCTATCAGATTGTAAAAGAAAATGAAGATTATGACTTGTGTGAGCTGCTTAGAAGTCAACTAATGGAGAATCTGGGTAAGATTAAGAAAGACAAAAAGAACTCTTTTAAGTATGGTAATTTTTTGTTGTGTTTGTCCTTTTATTTCATGAGTGAGGTTTCGGGTGTTGGGAAATTTCATTGGAAAATTAATCAGCCTGTAGCTGTGAAAATAAGAGATATATTGTTTGGAAGCAGTGATCGTCAAACTAGAAACACTACCCTCTAGGGGTACTTCAAAAAAATTTAGAATATGATGCATGCTAGAGAAAGAATACCTACCTCAATTGTAGAGAAGTACAAAATACAATCTGTTTCATGGTAGATATTGATCAATTCCATATGGAAGCCACTGATCCCAGGATGATATGGATTATGCCTATGGGATATGAAGTAGAGGAGAACATCTTGAAGGTGTATGCAAAACATTTGTTGAGCATGCCTTTGGATCTGAAAGAGGAAAGGTTTGGAACTTATGTAGAAAAGAGCATGCAATTCCATGATCATTATAGAAGCCAGAGATAGTCAAAAGAGTAAGGAAAGAAGTGGAAGTGTTTGCAGAAAACATGGGCATACCTATAGAAAAATTGAAAGAAGATAGAAGAAAGAGAGATAAAGCTGAAGCAGGAAAAGAGTTAGTAAGAACTGAATCTGCTAGTCCGACAGGATCCTCTACCCATACTAGATCAACAAGGTATTCCCCATCCACTCCTACAAGCAAGCCAGTTCTTGTGCAAACTCAAGACAAGGGTTTCGGTAAGAGGAAGAAGAAAAAGAGCTCAAGAACCTATGAAGTCATCTCAGAAAGTGAGGAGACTGGGTCAGATGAAGTTGTGAAAGAAATGAAGAAGAAATATTCCAGTGAGGAAGAAAAGGAAAAGAAGGAAAAGACTAACATACTAGGTATGATAGTTGAAGAAGTTGAGAATTTTTTTGTCAAGGATGGAAAACTCAAGCCCTTCTATGAATGGTATGAAATGTTTGAAAAATCAGGTCAAAGAACTCTTGAAGAGGCAGCAATAAAACATCTGAATATTTTCAACAAAGTTCTTGTTGAAATTATTTCTTGTTTACCTAAGAGTCTGTATGATGTTTTGGAGGCAAGAAGAGTAAATGCTAGAACAGAAGAAGAGCATATGAGGAAGATAATTCTTGTAGACTTGTGTCCGGAAATGTCTATTGAGGAGATGAATTCACTCCTGGACAAAGCCAAGAAGGAATTCAAAAGAAAAATAAGGGTGAAAAAACTTATGATCGGTGAAACTGTTGTTGTTGCTGATGAAACCAAGAAAATATTGGAAGCATTTTTGTCAAGAAACAAGATCAATGTTGAAGAAGTGAATGTTGAAGATGTTGTATTTGACTAGATAAATGAGGAGGCTAATATGGATACTGAGGATAATCATATTCCTCCTGATGTGAACAACATAGAAGCACCTATGGAAACCAAAGTTCCTAAGGTTGTATTTGTTGAAGAAAAGGAGGTGCCAAATGAAGAAGTTGAAGCTCCTAAAGTCAATCAAGAAACAGTTTCTATAGAACCAAAAGTTGAAGAAGAAGAAAAGGTTCAGGTTAAAGAAAACCTAGTGGAAGCAAGAGACATTGCTGAGATAGTGATGAAATTTATGGTGGAACAACAGGAATAATTTGATCCTGAATTGATTGAAGGTCTGATCAATCTATCCACCTTGTCTCCAATTCAGATAATGAAGGTTGTATCAATTGCAATAGCTAAGGCCAGTGAGAAGATTCTAAAGTCTCACATTAAGGACAATTAATTATTAAGTCTTCCATCTAAAGTTCTAGAGAAAATCATGCCAACTCATGTTAAGGATCTGTCCAGTTCCTCTTCCGGTGAACTGAAGAAGCTCATAAATTTTGTAAGTACTCATTTTGAGTCTCTTGAAAAATCAGCCATGGTTAAAGTGAAAAAGGAGTTTGATGGAAAAAGGTTTAGTTAGTTGAAACAATTAATTGCCAAGGATAAAACTTTGTTAGCCACCTATACGAAGAATATTCAAGATTCTATATCTGAAGGAGGAAAGGCCTATAAGTCATGCTTGATTTTTCCCAAATTCACTGAAGACAATGATAAGGAGGTGAAGGATCTTGAAAAAAAATTGGCTACCATTTCTAATGCTTTTGATCTATTAGCTAGTGATGTTGGTAAGAAAGAAGGTCAAATAATATCTCTACTTGAAAAAATAAGGATTTTGAAGCATGAAAATGACATGATTGTAGGAAGAGCATGTGAACTCAGAGGACTATTTGGTCCAAAGATTGAAATAATGGTGAATACATTAAAAGAAACAAAAGATGATATGGAAATTAGTGACCCAATGAATCTCGAGACTACAAAAGCTCAATCTTATTTGGTTTGTGGTCACATATCAATTCTGGAGATTTTCAAAAGGGTTTGGGACACAAATTTGAGCATGTTGAAGAAAGACTTTGTAGATATTTTCAAATTTGTGTAAGTATCAAGTTCATGCCTGTACAGTTTTGAAATTTTGTTTCCCCAGTTTTTCCATTGATGTCAAAGGGGGAGAGTTGTAAAGTGAAAAATGTATATTCTTCTTAGGGGGAGTTGCATTTCTAAGCTGAGATTGAAGATTTCTTTTGAAGTTTTGTTGTGGCAGTGTAATTCATGTTGGTACTGATCTGACACTTAGTCATTTTTCACTAAGTGTTGCCATCAATGCCAAAGGGGGAGATTGTTGGAAAGAGACACTGCAAAATATACTTTGGTGTTGTCATTGATGGCAACCCTAGTTGCTAATTGGATCCACATGTCATCATTTACTCCTACCGACAGACAAATTGAGGAGAGTCATGCAGAACAAAGCATCTGACAGTTTTGTGTTCTTCAATTCTCATGTAGATTTTTTGTTGTTATTTTGTGTTATGGATCTTATGGGAGGTTAATTAATGCATTTCTTTTGTTGTTCAAAATTCTTAGTGCCTCGTATCAAGTTGTATGCAAGTTTGGAGATCTCGTTGGATATATTTTTGTTCATCAGTGTTTTGTGGCCAACCCAAATGATTTTAAGTGTCGTGGATATTCAAGGGGTGTTTACTCAAATGTTTTTGTGTTCGATCATCTTGATTTGGGTATGGGCTAAGTTGTGATAGACCATTGTGGGTGCGAATTGAATATCATTCATGATTTGAGCCGACAGTTGTAAATATTCTTAAGTTTAATTGGAGCTGATAGGTTGTGATTAAATTCTTAGTTGTGGATACATATAAATGATCAATTATATCATTTTGTTTGTGAAAAATGTGTGTCGATGTGTGTTGTGAATATCAGAAGGGTGATTGAGAAATTTATGCACAGTTTCACTTGTGCATTAAAGTTTTTGTGGTGCAAGTTAGAGTAGAGCAGAGCAAAAGTGTAGAATCTGTCGGAAGGATAGAAGATCGAATACTGAGCCTAACCGGAACTGTAATCAATCATTTGTAGATGCTACTCTTTTTGTTTATTCTCTTAGATCTAATCCAAATCTTTGTAAGGTAGTGTGCCTTTCTATTTTGAGTAGTGAGCTCTAGGCAGTGAGCCTAAATGCAAATGCATTTCCATATTGTAAACTTTTTTAGTATACTCAGATCATATTTTGGATTGGCCATCCACCGTGGTTTTTCCCCTAACAGGGTTTCCATGTAAATAATCCTTGTTTTATGGTGTTGTGGTTTTTTTCTTTTTCTTTTTGCATATTTCTCTTGGTTGAATGTTTTAAATGGGTTAAAGATAAGAATAATAAAGTTAATTTTTGCAGAACACTGATTCACCCCCCCTCTTAGTGTTGCTTGTTTCCAACACCTACTATTAGCCATAACTTTACTAGGTGTCGAGGATAGCTTCAATTTTTTACCCAAGAAGCAATTGGAAAAATTTGGCCTTACCAGATACAATCTGTTGAAAATCTCTTTGAGGGAATTCTCGCAAAGAGTTCTTGAGAGTATAATGTGTAGTTTCAAATTAACCTTTTTGCATTTATTCCATATCTTTTATTGGCTATTTCAAGCTTGATGACCTTCATCAAGAAAGAGAAGACCTATGCTCTCTAAAAGTAGTTTTCCAATATGCTTAGCCTCTTTAGAAAGACTAGAAAACTACTTTTAGAGAGCCAAAGTCTACTCGTTCTTGATGAAGGTCATCAAGCTGAAAAAAGTTGATCAAAGATGTGGAATTCGTGCAAAAAGGTTAATTCAAAGCTACACATTATACTCTTAGGAACTCTTCTCCAAAATAACTTCGAAGAGTTTTTCAACACAATGTATTTGGTAAGGTCAAATTTTGTCAATTGCTTCTTGGGTAAAAACTCGAAGATATCCTTGAAACCTAGTAAAGTTATGGCTAATAGCAGAATCTACAGGCCAAGGAAGTTCTTCATGGATGAAATTGGGAATAAAATTCAGAATGGAAAAGAGAGTGGAAAAGTAGAATTTGATGAAGATCTTGCAAAGTTTAGGTTAATTGATGATTTCGTTCATTTTTATGATGGGAATATTTTGAATAGTCTTTTTGGAATAAAAGATTTTACTACGATTTTGAGAGCATTTTCTATACAATAAGCTATCTTAGATCAAATAAATGAAGCAAACAATTGTGAAAGAGCCAAAAATTTTGAATTCAAAACAATAGTGTCTTATGTAGAGACTCCCCTTGTGACATGCTCCTAGAATAAGGTATAGAAATTTTGAATTAGAAACAATTATACATGAATAAGTATTTAGCTTATTTTTTATGCTACAACAATTATCTACAGGTTAGAACATATCCATATGAACATAAAATAGTAGGTGCAATCCACCTCAAACTCTATTGTGGTAATTTATTTGTAAGGAAGTTTGCACTCCTCAGTGAACATTCTTTGTACACATATCCAAACATTTAAAGTTCTTAACCAAAGCTCCAAAAATGATTATCTCATCATTGCATGACTCCTACTTTTTCTCTGAGTATGATAGTACCTAAGCTTATGTTGTTTCTAGACGAAACCTATAGCGAAAAAGTGTAGTCTCCATCTAAAGGAACCATCTTCAGAGCTCTTCCCTGAAATGTTCAGGTTGAAAAAATTAGAAGAAAAGAAATACCATAATTCTAAATTAACAATTAGTATCAATCCAAATGTTAGAAAGTATAATTAAAAAGAAAAATCCTTACAATTTGGTTCTCTGACATCCACAAATTTTGAACTTAACTAAAATGAAACATCTCCTGGTCTTTTATAAGAATAAGACTCTTGGGAAATTTAATAGACACATGAGAAGAAATCAAAGGAAAAATCAATATAAGGTACATGGTGAATGACAATTGATAGAAAGACTTCTGAATAAGTTAATAAACTCAACCTTCTCTAGCAATTTTAGCTTTTGGGACTATTCAAAATAATATCAGGACCTCAAATTGGACCAAGCAGATTTATGATTTTATCTTTAGAATTTAGGAAATTTCTTTGTCAGATATTCAAAGTGACCAACAAAGAATCTGAAGTAATATACTAACTCCTAAGATGTAATCAAGTGGAAACTAATGTTTCAATCCAGCGATGTTTGTATTCCTACACTTAGATTATGCTTCCTAGCCAAAACACCTGGAAGTGTTTCACATCAGCTCAAGGTACTCTCCTTCATCACATGCATAATACCTTGTTTCATGGTACTTCTTTATCTCAATCTCCTCCTTTGTGTGAACTCCTAGAGCATATTTCCCAACCTGGTTATGTAACTAATAGCAATACAAGTTTTTTTGACCATCCATACCTGAACATTGTATCATAATCTATTCTTTCTACACATAAAAATGCCACATATTAACCCTATCGGAAAGAGACACTACAAATGCTTTTAGGTATTATCATTGATGGAAACCCTAGTCAGTGGCTGGTCCACATATCATCATTTTCTCCCACTGATAGACAGTTTGCAAACAGTTAGAAGAACAAAGCATCCAGAAGTTTGGCGATCATCGATTCACGTGCAAATTTTTTGTTACTATTTTGAGTTGTGGATCTCATGGGAGGTTTATCAGTATATTTCTTATGTTATAAGGAAATCTTAGTGCCTCATACCAAGCTATGTGTAAGTTTAGAGATCTGGTTGATATCTTTCTATTTATCAGTGTTTTGTGGCTGACTAAGTTGATATAATGTGTTGTGGATATTCAAGGAATGTTTATTTGAATACTTTTGTGTTTGATCATTATGTTTTGGGTCCAAGCTAAGTTTTGGACAACCTTTTTGCATGCACATTGGATATTACTCAAGATTTGAGCTGACAGTTGCTAATATTTTTAAGTTTTATTGAAGCCTACTTGTAGTGACTAAATCCTTTGTTGCAGATATATATAAGTGGTTTGTTATATCATTTTGTGTGTGAAAAATATTTTTTGAAGGATGTTTGCGATTATTTGAAGGTCGATTAAGTGATTATGCACAATTTCACTTGTGCATCAAGGCTTTTGTAGTGCAAGTTTGTGCAAAGCAAAGCAAAATTATTGAATCAGTCAAAATGACAGAAGATCAACTGTTAAGCTTAACCAAAACTGTAATCAAGGATTTGTAGATTTTATTCCTTTAGTTCATTCTCTTGGATCTAATCCAAATCATTTTAAGGTAGTGATCCTTTCTATTTTGAGCAGTGAGCTCTAGGTAGTGTGCCTGAATGCAAGTGCATTCCTATTTTATAATCTTTCTTTTGGGTATACTCAGATTATGTTGTGGATTGGCCATCCACCGTGGTTTTTCCCCTAACAGGGTTTTCATGTAAAAATCTTGGTGTTATGGTGTTGTGATTTTTTTCTTTCTATTCTTGCATATTTCTTTTGTTGAAAGCTTAAGTGAGTTAAAGATCAGAATAATAAATTTAATATTTCCACAACACTGATTCACCCCCCCTCTCAATGTTGCTTGTTTCCAACAATTGGTATCAAAAAGAAGTCTAACATCATGGGGAGATCTTGTAAGGTGTTTTTCAATGGATACAAGAAATATTCAACAATAACTTATGGTGGCCCTGGATGATCTTGACCAGTCAAAGTCTGAGAACTAGGAATTGCAAGAAAATATTGAGAGTGCATAGAAATTCATTAAGTCACTGAAAGACAAAATCAATGAATCAAGGGAGAAAAGAACGGAATTATGTGATCATCTCAACAAGAAGAACAAAAGCATGGAAGATGAACAACTCATTCATGCCTTGAAGGAGAAAATAGAAGAGTGTGAAAATGTTTCCAGAGAAAATGTTTCCCTAAAGCTTGAGATGGAATCTATCATGATGAAGATGACCAAGGAGATTAAAGATAGAAAGAAGAATGAAGAAAAGCTTGCACAATCCTTGAAAGAAAAATTTGAACAGTGCAGCTGATTGGACAATGAACTAGAGAAATCTAAAAACAATGAGGAAGAGCTTGAAAAATAGCTTGATGATCTTAGAAGTGAACTTACTGTTGCAAATGAGTACAAGGAGAAATTCAAAGAAAGCTCAACCAAAATAGATGAACTCATCAAAGGACAAAGCACTAATGGTGACAGGCAAGGTCTTGGATATGAAGAAGGAGAAAGTTCCACATCTGAACAAAAGAAATCCAGACAAGGGAAATTCAAGCAAGGAAATCAGATGAATGGAGCTAGAAGGAATCTGGTAAGACAACCAAATGCTCAAAGATTCAATGGCTATTGTTTTTCTTGAAAAAAATTTGGTCATATGGCTTCTCAATGTAGGAGCAGGATGAACACAAGTGGACCATCATTTTCAGGTCAGTGCTTTAATTTCTATAAGTATGGTCATAAGTCAAGTGAATGCATTGTTGTGATGAATAACTTTCATAAAGATGTTAGATGTTATGCATGCAATAGATTTGGGCATATTGCCAACCAATGAAGATCAAGACAAACTCAGTGGAACAATTGGTCTAGATAGAGAAATGTTGTGTGTTACAATTGCAATAAATTTGGCTACACTGCTAGATTCTGTTGGAATAGAAGAGGTCTGGTGAAATAGAACATGCAATAGGATGTTAAGGGAAAAGGTAAAATCACTACTGATGTGATTAGAAGGAAAATGCAAAAGAAATGGGTGAAGAAGAACCACTCTATTGAAGTAAATACTCCAGCACTAGAATCTACTTCTGGTAATTCCTCTGGGAATTAGTTTTAGGAATTTTGCATAGGGGGAGCTGCCAGAAAAGTATTTTAACCCCCTACAGGAAATTGATACTAGAATGTGGACCAATCTAGTAAGTGAATTGATGCTTTTTAGATGTTTTTCAACCAATTGGAGGTATTATTGTAGAGTTTTGGAAATCCATAGAAGAATCATCTATCTCAGTACATGGAAATAGGGTATCTGGATGAGTTAGGGTAAAGGCATTTATTGCGACAAAAAGGGTTAGGTGTGCGGACGATAAAAGAACATTTTCATCCTTCATTATGCATTTTGGAGGAAAGCAGTTTGGAGAGCCTTGGAGTGAACTTTGCTGAAGTTGTGGATAAATTCAAGCATGAAGAAGGTTCTGCGATCAAACTTCGATCTGACGGAAAGGTATTTATCGAAAAGCCTATGAATTTGTGAATTTGTAATCATGTCCACTCCTCTAGTAGTTGAAGTCAAGGACAAAACCCATCCTAAATTCAAATGGCATCCTTATAAGTCTATTGAGACCAAGCCCTTAGGAGCATTTTCATCTGTACCATACAAAGTATTGCATGTTGAAGATATTAAGGCTTATATACATGCCAATATTGAAGAATTAGGAAGCTCTCAAATGATGAATTTGTATTCACATCATATAATTAGAGATGATCTTACTGTAAAGCCATAATTTAAAATCCTAGAAGAGAAGAAGTTCACATAGTTTGTAAAATTTCCCATATTTGAAGAAAATGAATGTGTGTGATATGTTTTGAGTCGTGTTCATGTCGAATTCATGTGGTTGGATGTTCCATTTAAAATTATGAAAGAGGCTATATGTGCAGTCACGGGTCTGAATTCCACTGGTAGACTTCCATTCTTGAAATCCATGAAGAATGAGAAGGTTATTGAGGCAACAAGAGCTCAATGGGACAAAAGGGAAATGACAATAGAAGACATTAAGGTATGTGCAAGATCATGATGGGCCAAAAAGTGGCGATATGATGGGTATGTGTAGGGTATGTGGCTGATGACTTTTTTTTACCCAAAATTGATGAAACGAAAAAGGGTTTTTAAAGGATATTCCCAACTTTCCACCAATATAAATTATGCTTTACTTTGAATTTAATAAATAATTATTATTCATTTTCTATTTCAATTACGACTAAAGTCCTAATTGATAGGCTTATTGAAAAACATCTATAGCTTTCAAACAATATCACTTTTTTTGAATCTGAAACATGTGTCACATTCTATGCTTCATATACTATAGGATTAAAGAAAAAAAAAGTGAATTTCATAAAGTTTTGACCAAGTTAAGGTGGTCAAACACATGAGCTTTTATATTTTTTAAAATTTGTGTTCAAATATTTGTAATTAATTATTTACTTGGAAAAAAATTACAAAAAAATATGTATCACATCGAGACATGAGTCATCTACTTATATATAAAATCTTATGAAAAAATATTATCATTTTATTGTGGTTAGGGTGGTCAAATAGACACCCACTTCTTATTTTTTCCCTGAAATTTAAGTACTACTGCATTGAAATTTCAATTTTTCACCAAATAGATTTAAAAAATAATTAAAAAAAAACCTTGTAGTTTAGAAAATACATTCAATTTTCTATAGACTCTATTCTTACATTTTTTTAAAATAATATGTCAAGTTGCCTAACTCTGATTTTTCTGAATTTTTCACCACTTAAGGGCCTATTTTTTCCATGATGATCCTGCACATACCCATTGTTGAAGTGGATGTTAAATTCACATCAATGGTCATTGGCTACAAGATCTATCATTCAATTTGGGATAATTTTGTATCTGGTATGACCATCTATGCAGGTTATGAGATGGTAAAACAAAATGTTGATTATGACTTGTGTGAGTTGCTCAGAAATCAGTTGATGGAGAATCTGAGGAAAATAATTCTTGCAGATCTATGTCCAAAAATGTCAATTGAGGAGATGAATTTACTCCTTGAAAAGGAAAAGAAGGATTTTAAAAGAAATACAAGGGTGAAAAAACCTATGATCAGTGAAACTGATGCTATGGTTAGTGAAACCAAGAAAATTTTGGAAGCATTTATATTAAAGAATAAGATTAATGTTAAGGAAGTAAATACTGAAAATGTTCTAGAAAATGAGGAAGTGAATGCAGATGCTAAATATTTTTAGATTCCTCTTGATGTAGAAAATACATAAATACCTATGGAAATTGAAGTTCCTAAGTTGGTATTAGTTGAGCAGAAGGAGGTGCAAGATGAAGAACTTGAAGTGTCTAAAGGAAATCTTGAAACAGTCTCTGAAGAACCCAAGGTTGAAGAAGAAAAAGTTCAAGAAATCATAGTGGAGGTAAGAGACACTATCGAGGCAGTGAAGAAATCTCTGATGGAACAATAGGAAGAGTTTGATCCTGAATTGGATGAAAGCTTAATCAATCTATCTACTTTAACCCCAATTCAAATGATGAAGGTCACTTCAATTGATCAATCTAAGGCCAGTGAGAAGATTATGAAATCTCACATAGAGGATAGTGAATTGCTAAGCCTTCCATCTGGAGTCCTGCAGAAATTAATGCCTACTCATGTCAAGGATCCATCTAGTTCCTCTTCTAGTGAGCTAAAGAAGCTCATAAATTATGTAATTTCTCACTTTGAATCTTTTGAAAAATCATCTATGATTAAAGTTCAGATGGAGTTTAAGGAAAAGATACTTGGTGGTTTGAAAGAACTAATTGCAAAAGATAAAACTCTGCTAGCCACTTGCATGAGAAATGTTCAAGATACTTTATCTGAAGGTGGAAAAGTGTATGTCATGTTTAGTTTTTTCAAAATTCATTGAAGCTAATGAGAAAAAGGTGAAGGATATTGAAAAATAGTTGGCTACCCTTTATGATGCTTTTGATCCATTAGTCGACAATATTGGTGAGGATGAAGGTTAGGTATGATCTTTGCTTGAAAAAATAAGGAGTTTGAAGCATGAAAATGAGAGGATTGTAGGGAGAGCATGTGAACTTAGAGGACTAATTAGTCCAAAGATTAAAACAATGGAAAATGCATTAAAAGAGGGAAAAGATACTATAGCAGCTCATGACCCAGTAAATCTTGAAGCTGGAGAAACTCTGCCTTATTTACTTTGTGGTCACATAACAATTCTGGAGAGTTTCAAAAAGGTTTGGGACAAAAATTTAAGTGTGTTGAAGAATGATTTTGTGGATGTATTCAAATTTGCGTAATTCAGGTTATGCTTGTACAGTTTTGAAATTTTGTTTTTCTAGTCCCCAATTTTTCCATTGATGTCAAAGGGGGTTGTTATACAGTAAAAAATGTTGAGTCATCTTAGAGGAGTTGTATTGTAGATCCTTTTGGAGTTTTGAAGTGGCAGTGTAGTTCATGGTGGTATTGATCCTACACTTAGTCATTTTTCACTAAGTGTTGCCATAAATGCCAAAGGAGGATATTTTTGGCAAGAGACACTGCAAATTCTTTCAAGTGTTGTCATTGATGGAAACCCTAGTCGGTGACTAATCCGCAAATCATCATTTTCCCCCAATGCAAACAATTTGGTGATCATCGATTCATGTGCAAATTTTTTGTTACTATTTTGAGTTGTGGATATCATGGGAGGTTTATCAGTATATTTCTTATGTTATCTAAAAATATTAGTTCCTCGTACCAAGCTATGTGTAAGTTTGGAGATCCGGTTGATATCTTTTTTTTATCAATGTTTTTTGGCTAACTAAGTTGATATAATGTGTTGTGGATATTCAAGGAAGGTTTATTCGAATAATTTTGTGTTTGATCATTATGTTTTGGGTCCAACCTAAGTTGCGGATGACCGTTTTGGATGCACATTGGATATTACTCAAGATTTGAGCTGACAGTTGCTAATATTTTTAAGTTTTATTGAAGATGACTTGTAGGGACTAAATCCTTTGTTGTAGACATATATAAGTGATCAGTTATATCATTTTATGTGTGAAAAATATGTGTTGAAGGGTGTTTACAATTATCTGGAGGTTGATTAAGCAATTATGCACAGTTTCACCTATGCATCAAGGCTTTTGTAGTGCAAGTTTGTGCAGAGCAGAGCAAAATTGTTGAATCAGTTAGAAGGACAGAAGATCAACTATTGAGCTTAAGTAGAACTATAATCAAGCATTTGTAGATGCTATTAATTTAGTTCATTCTCTTGTATCTAATCCAAATTATTGTAAGGTAGTGAGCCTTTCTATTTTGAGCAGTGAGCTCTAGGCAGTGTGCCTAAATGCAAGTGCATTCCCGTTTTGTAATCTTTCTTTTGGGTATACTCAGATTATATTGTGGATTGGCCTTCCATCGTGGTTTTTCCTCTAACATGGTTTCCACATAAAAATCTTGGTGTTATAGTGTTGTGATTGTCTTTTTTTTTTTCTTTCATATTTCTTTTGTTGAAAGCTTAAGTGAGTTAAAGATCAGAATAATAAATTTAATTTTTGCACAACACTGATTCACCCCCCCCTCTTAATGTTGCTTGTTTCCAACAAACCCCTTCTAAATAAAACATTTAATCATCATAAAACCATAATTAATAAATCATTTTAGTTTTAGAAAGAATCTGATGTCATTTACTATCAAAACAAATGTTGTATAAATCACAAAAAATCCATGAATCCTTTTAAATGTAGCTTAAAGAAAGTTTATAGGATAGGTTTCAGTATAATAAGATTTCCAATAAAGCTCTCAATGAATGTATTATAAGAAGAAAAAAAAATTCTTCACACTCAAAGTAAAGTATTCAAACATTTATTTCAAAAGTATGTTAGCAGATGTTAACTAAAAATAGAATAAATATTTTCTTGGTTTTTCTATCAATATGCCATGTGGAAATGGAATAATCACTAAGAAACCCTTACAATAAAAAACAAAGTAAAGGTTCAAGAAAGGAAATTCCAATGTACTATTGTGTAGTGGTGATGATAACACTTATATGAGAATGACCTACATAAAAATCCTTGTCATTGAATTGCCATCCATCCAAAGAGAAAATAAGAAATGTAAGGATTTGAGAAATATAAGTCTAAAGGGTTATGTTGTAACGGAAATGGAATCACCATAAGAGAACAACTGAGGAACAAATTCTTGTGACTGTAATTATGTGATCCATAACTCTATTGTTCATGTGGCGCAATTGTGTTATAACAAATATAGGATGCATTTATGTGTGACCCAAGTTTAATGTGGCTATGTTGTCATAGAAGTCGAGGCACTCATATGAGCACAATTCATGTACAAATCACTATCATCACAATTAGGTGTGTAATTACTCCAACAGACATTCACTGCACCTGTGGTATAAAAATTATGGGATGCATTCAGGTTGACTCAAGTTTAATAGGTTACGATGTAATGGTATCATGATCCAAGAGCGATTACCTCTTGCTGTAATAAAGAGCCTATAACTCTGGTTGATATGCAGAGTGGTGTTATATCAATTATGCGGTTCATTCAAGCACAACCCATGTTTAATGGGCTATTCTAGAGAGTGATCAAGATTTTCTAAACCTTATGAATGTTACTTAAAAGTGTACAACTTAAACTATAGACCAAGTTTGTTACATACTTGAATGCAATCTTGGGTTACCACAAACTATAATAATGTGATATGCTAATAACCATTATCGGAAGTATTAAATAAAGACCCATGCTATATAGGATACATTTCCTTGATCAAGTTTGCATACCTTAATGATCAAACACAAGCTTCCCACACACTCTAGGATATAATCCAAGATCATACCACACCCTATCAATACAACTAATTTTCTGACCCAAGATTTAAGGTTGTTTTTTAATACCAACAACATCATTGGTAAGAGCATGACTAGGGTACAAATCCTAGGCCTCCGTAGAAGCATAAACCATAACTCTAGTGGATTATTGAGGTTGCAATAGCAAAAATATTGAGAAGTCATCTATTTTTTAGAATAATTTTAACTCGACAACAAAAAATACCCAATATCATTTTTAAAAAATATGCATATAAAGAAAACACCCAATGTCCTTTTTTTAAATTCCAAGATAGTCAATAACAAAGGGTTCACCAAACATCAACTTTTTTTAATGCTTGGGAAAAATGATAAAAAAATAAAATAAAATTAGAAAACTATGTGTAATACCAGAAAAGGTTGAGACCTCATTTGTTTCTCAGAAAAACATTATCTTAATAAAAAAAAAATATCTATTGTACCATTTTTTTAATACCTATTTCAAGTGAAAAATCAGCATGGAAATACCCAAACAACTAATAAAGAAAACACTGAGCATTAGATTTTAAACATACCTAGATATCCAGTAACAAAGCAACCAACATCATAAAATTCAAATAGCCAAATAGTACATCACGAAAACACCCAACATCAAATCAAATACCCAAATAGGCATAACGTATGCATCCAAAAAAATTTTAAAAAAAGAATGGTTTCCTTACCTCTGAGATGATCCACAACAAAAAGCTTAAAATCCTCAAGACATACTTCCAAGTGGGAGTTGTCTGATAGAAGGATAGATTTGACCACATTCTAGACCCGTACTTTGAAGCACTATTGGCATGAGATTCCTCCACTAGGAAAACCCTTCGATTACCACTCAATATATCTCCATCTTCAAAACACTTCAACCTTTATTTTTTTTCTTAAAATCTTTCTTCTAACTAAGTGGTAGTTAAAAACCATGAGAAAATGGTGGTATTTGTATCGTTTTATTTTTGTTACACATTTATTATATATATATATATATATTTGTATGCATAAGTGTCGGTTAAAGCCTAAATTGATGGCTAGGAAGATTTTCTCTCAAAAAAATAGTTTTATGCAAAAAATTAGTCATTTATTTAGTCATTTTTAGTTGTCATAAATAAAATTTTTAATCGTGTAGTCATTTATTTTCCAAATTCTACTAGTAAATAGAGTTTTGGACCATTAGAGATGTATGGAAAGAGCTGCCAGAATAGGGGATGACCAAAAGTGTAATAGTAATAGGACAGATAGAGTAATCAATATAGTTTTGATTATCAAGGAGTAGGAGGAACTCATACCACATGTTGCAGATCAAGGCATCAGGGAATTGAGGATTGATAGGAAGATACGAACCAGGAGATAAATGGATGAGGAAGTTTGAAATTTTTTCAAACACAAAGGATGCCAAGGAATGGTATTAAGGGAGGTCAAGCTCTATAACTCTAACAAAACAACACTAAGGAAAAAAATAACCTTTGAACTTTAGGGATCAAGGATGCTTAAAGAAGGTGCAAATGTAAATGAGACCCCAACAATGTAAAAGAATAAAACTATTGAAAATTAGACATTTTCACAAGGTTTATAGGTATCATTTTGGGGTTGATAGAAAGGACATGAAAGGATGGATACCCTCAAAACTCTAAAAAGGAAGCAAAAATTAGGAAGGACATCAAAGGATTGATACCCTAAAAACTCTAACAAGGAAGCAAAAAAAGTTATCCAATTTTTGGAAGGATTAGAGTAGGGAGTTGGGATGTGTAGGGAAGTTAGACAGGCATGAACAACCTCGAAACACTTTAAAGGCTACAAACACACCAAAACAAGGAAAAAACAAGTATTATCCACACTTTAAAACCCTTATGGATTTTTAGAATCCACTTACATCTAAGGGACCCAATTAGGATATCTTAGATTGGTTATCAATAATGGATGAAATAATACTTAGACACACAAAAAGGAAGGGGTTGAAGAAAAAATTACATTATATATTTCAGTCCTTATATTGTGTGTATATATATAGAATGCCATGGTATACATGCCACATGGACTATAATATATAATGCAGTCAATTACTATGTTCAAAAAATAAAATAAAACAAAGAAAAATTACATACATATACCATGATTTTATTTTGTGTTAAATTCATACCTTTTCTTTTTTAAAATCTATTAATAATTCTATCACCATTTTTTATTATTAAAATTTAATTATCTTTATTTTTTATTTTGTAGTTGTAGAGCCCCTAGTCATATAAGTGACTTGGATCTCTCCTTAAGTGCTTGGTTGTGGAGTCATGAAGTAGTAGGTCACATAGGCACTAAATTCAATATCCAAGTTCCCAATGCTCTTCCAAACAACCCATGGTCATGTAATAAATAAAGGGTTGACTATTCAAGGACTAAAGGGAAATATCCTTTGCATTCCTAAAATATGTAGTTATATGAATACCTTTTCAACTTTTGCATCATTAATTAGATTTTTCAATTTTTATAGGTGTTGGAAAGCTGGTTAAAATCTCTACACTATGGATCAAACCAATTTTCATACTTGAAATCCATAATTAGGTAAAATTCCTTGAAAGGTTTGCTTTTTTTTATAATCTTCAAATGCTTATATCTTTTGTATACGAAATCATTTTTTAGTGATTTTTTTTTTAATTTATCAAAAATCATAGAGAATTTATTTTTGCATGATTTTCTATTTTTATACTTTTTGGACTAATCATTTGAATGCAACATATAATTATATGATGATCAAAATTGGAGATTAGTAATCTTATGGTCTTGCAAGTTATCATTTTGAAGAATGATTTAGACCTTTTTAATTTATTTTTCTATTCATTCTTTTCTTGTCTTCTCATCATTGAAAAATAAATTAAAATTTACATTCACATTTTTATTTATGTTTTAAAGTAATTAATTCACTTACACATACTCTCCTCTCTCACTCCAAAGTGGTCTCAAGGATAAAAAATAAGTTATATGTTGTTTTATTTTCTAAGAGGCTTGATAAGGGATTTTATAACCTTAAGGGACAATCTCAACCATATTTTTTGATGGGGTATATAAAGGGTGTATAAAAAAATTTATACTCCAATATAGTCACATTATATTTGACATAGCCTTGGGTAATCTAGCTTGATTAAGGACACAAGATAAATGATTGATTCAATAATTTTCTCCCAACTCATTCTTCTAGATAGGCTAAAATTCACATATTTACCCTAGTGAACTTCTAAATAGAAGCCTCATACCTTTGGTCATCTTCTAGTGTTTTCCAAGGGACACGTATCTCCCCCTGAAGTTACTCATAATTTACTTTCATGTGTTGATATAAAACTAACCAAGATAAGTCCTTTGGCCACCTTTAGTAAGGGATAGGAAATGTATATGACTATTCCCTATATATCCCTCAAAGATAGATAGCATTGGCATTTGTATTGTAGGCCTACACTAGGAGTCAATCCCACTTGAATAATTTTAGGGATTTTGTTGTATCTTTTGTTTGTGTCATTGTTATATTAGAACCTCCCCATTTTAAGCCAAATGGGACTTTAGACCTTACAATTTTACCATGTGATGCTATTACTTACCATGTTTACATGTCTTATCATCATTATTTATTTTTCTCCTCTCATCCAATTTCCTATATCAATATACAAAATCAATTGGATGGAGAATATGTGTCCCTAGCATTCCTTTGTGAGTTAAGTTTTATGTTTAAAACGCTCATAGTTATTCTCACCTTGAAGGGAGGTGTCTCAATCCATATATATTTTAAAACCTTCTACTTACTCATAGATTTACTAATTTTACTATCAAGTAAAATCTATTACACTTACCCTCTTTAATTTTACTACTTTTGAGTATAGTTATTTTTCAATCAATTTGAATTTTATGTTTAGTTTAAATGTGTGACAAATGCTACTCATTGATATTTTATATTTTGTAATTTTTTTATAGAGTACTCATTATGAAGATAAATTAAGAATGATTTGTATACTTTTATTATATCCATGTACTTTTTAGTGTTTCTCCATGTTGTATACTTTTTTAATTTGGCATGCATCCACCTTGTATTTTGCACGCACATCAAAGTGGAGGAAAAATATAATAGTAAAAATTAGAAATGTGCCCATGCTCTTTTCTTTTATGTTTCGGCTCACTTTGAATACAATATATTTTAATAAATTAGTAGTCTATAAGGGACATATTCTTGTACGAATTTTTCTTATGACATCACCTTGTCCAAATATCATTATCAATAATCCTTAGAGATTGTGCATGACCCCTAGATGACCCCATTCATTAACCTAAATTAGATTCATATAACACCCTTGAATTTTAGTCCCTTTATTATTTTATGATGCTCTAATTATATGAAAAATTGAATGTACTATAAATTGATTTATGTTGAGTGAAAAGTGTTGATTTAATGCATTTATGTACAATGTGTGAAAATTGGATGTACTCTATTTATTTATTTTCCTTTTTTATTTTTCCTATTTGAGCACCCATAAATTTGATAATTTTAATAGTTTACCACTGCCCTAATATATTGGAATGATGGAGACACCTGGGGTGTGAAACATGATATTCCTTAGTGTTAACACACCCACCCCAACATGTTCAAGTAATTATTTTAACCCCATGGGATTAGGAACACAAAATATTCCTCGCTACAACTTTTTACTTAATCCAACTGACGCTTTTTGTAACTTATAAAATATTAGTGCCATGGTCAAACAACATGGATATTTTAAAAATTAAGAGAGTTTATTGAGAAGGTACCCTACATGGACCTATATGTTCAAAAGAAATTTTTGTAGGTGTCACAAATTCCAAGAAATAACTTGTCATAGTTTTTTTAAAAATCACTTAGGGCTCTTAAGATATTGCACTAGAATAAATTAGCCTGAAATGATTAGGATAGTTGGGGTGAAAAACAAGACCTTCACTAGCATTAAATTTCCCCTCCAAATGTATTGAAACATTTTTTTTGTCCCCACAATGTACAAAATTAAAATTATCCTTCTCTACAACTTTTTACTTAATACAATTAAAGCTTTTTTGCAAATTATAAAATATTGTTTCCATGGTAAAATGGCCTCAAGATTTTAAATATTGAGAGATTTTAATATGGAGGGACCCCTTGTACACCTATAGGTTTATATGGAATATTTTTATGTTCCAATTTTTTTTATAAATAGCTCGCAATAGTTTGGTTATTTCTGCACTTAGGGTTCTTAATATATTATGTTAGAATAGTGTAGCCTAGAATGATTTGGATAGCTAGGATGCAAAAAAAAATTTATTAGAATTCAATTTCTCAACCAAACATATTGATGCTATATTCTTGGCCCCATGATGCATGAAAAAAATACTTCCTTGCAACTTTTTACTTGATACAACTAACACTTTTTACAACATTTAAAAAATTATTACCATAGTCAAATGGCCTCTACAGATTTAAAAAAAATAGATGGATTATTATGGAAGGACCTTTCATGCATCAATAGGTTTAAAAATAATATGTGTAGATGCCACAAATCCCAAGAAATAATGTATTATAATTCAACATTTTTGTGCACTTATGCCTCTTAAGAGATTGCACCAAACTAGTGTAGCCCAAAAAAATCAACATAGATAGGGTGAAAAATGAGATATTTCCTACTATTCACCTATACAATTGGATGTATTGGTGCTATCTATTTGGCCCCAAGATGCATGAAACAAAAATAATGTTTGCTTACAACTTTTAACTTAATGCACTTGATAGTTTTTGGAACATTTGAAAAATTGTCACCATAAGTAAATAGCTTGAATATTTAAAAAAGTGAGAGAGGTTATTGTTGAGGGACCCTTCATCCACTTTTATGTTGAAAAAAAAAAATTATATACCAAATATTCTAAGAAAAAATCGTTATAGTTTGGAAATGTTTAGCACTTAGGGCTCTTAAGAGATTGCATCAGAATAGTGTAGTTCAGAACGATCGATAAAATGGGGTACAAAATAGGAAATTTTCTATTATTCAAAATCTCGTTCGAATGTGTTGGAGTTTTATTTTCATCCCCATGATGCACTAAAATAAATAAATTCTTGCTTAAATTTTTTTACTTAATAGAACTAACACTTTTTCCAACATTTAAAAAATTGTTGCCAAAGTCAAATGACAAAGATATTTAAAAACCTGAGAGAGGTTATTATGGAGGGACACTATGTGAATCTATGGGTTTCAGAAGGAAAAAAAAAAGGTTCCATGGAATATGACAAACAACCTATTATAGGGAATATGACAAACAACCTATTATAGTTTGATATTTTTTTGCACTTAGGGCTTTTAAGAGATTATGTTGAAATAGTGTAGCCTAGAATGATCGGGATAGTTGAGGTGTGAAAATGACCTTTATTAGTATTCACCTACCCAATTGGATGTTTGGTCACTATATTTTTGGCCCCACAATGCATGAAATTAATATTATGATTACCTAAAACTTTTTATTGAACATAATTGATGCTTTTGCAACATTTAAAAATTATCACTATAGTCAAATGGATTAGATATTTTTAAAATTGAGAGTTTATTATGAATGGACCTTATATGACCTTGTACATTTAGATGGAATTTTTGTAGGTTCCACTGATTTCGATAAATAGTATGTCCTATTTTGGAAATTTTTCACACTTAGGAACCTTAAGTGACTGTATAGGAATAGTGTAACACATAATGGTAAGGTGTCTTGGGGAACAAACAAAGGTCTTCCTTGGCATTCACTCATCCAACTGAATCTCATTGGTGTTGCTTGTTCAGCCCTATGATGTATGAAATGAAAATTATGTTTTCATGTAACTTTTTGTTGAACGTAATTGACACTTTTTGCAACATTTGAAAAATTATCACCACAGTCAAATACATTGGAGATTAAAAAAAATGAGAGGTTATTATGGATGGACCCTATGTAACCCTATAGGTTTAGATTGAATATTTTTAGGTTACATATATTCGAAGAAATATCCTATCATAGTTTGATATTTTTTGCACTTAGGGCTCTTAAGAGACTATGCTAGAATGGTATAGCTTGAAATGATTGATTTTTTTAGGTAATAAACATATTCCTTCCATAGAATTAACCCACCCACCTAAATGTGTTGGCACTATCTATTTTTTCCAAAATGCATGAAATGCAAAGTATGGCTTTGGACAAGTTTTTACTAAACATAATTGACATTTTTTGCAAAATTTGAAAATTGTCACCACGATCAAGTTGATTAGAGATATAAAACAATAAGAGAGGTTATAGTGTAAGGACCCTATGTGACCCTATATTTTTATATGAAACATTTAGAGGTGCAACATATTTTTAGAAATATCTCTTCAATGTTTGGATGTTTTTCTCACATAGGGATCTTAACAGAACATGTTGAAATAGTGTAGCCCAAAATGATATAGTAGAGGCCTTCCCATGCAGTCATCCACCCATTTGGATCTGTTGGAACTTTTTTTTTTTTTTGTAACACACAAAATGCAAAGTATGACTATTGTGTCATAGAAAAATGGACACTTTGCTTGATATGGATTATTTCATGATTAAATTGACTCAAAAAAGGTCTTAATCTAGTGATGTGAGGTATTTTATGCATCCACACTAGGTCTTAGACCCTTGCAAATCAAATAAAATACATTTGACAATGTCTTGTGAAGGTGTTGTGAAGTGTTGTAACACATTTCTACACTTTCTAGACTCTTTTTATTATAATTCATATAAAAATTCCTTTCTATTCATTATTGAGTCCTATTTTGGAGTGTTGTAAAGTCTTATAACAAACTTTCATGTTTTCCTAAGAACATCTCCTTATTTACACCTTTCTCATGCTTTATTTTATCTCTTTATGCCTTCATATGTCTTAATTAAGTGTATTTTTGAATGTAAACCTGACAAACAATATTAAATACAACATTATTCCCGACACTTATTTTTAAGTCCTAGGTGGGACCCATTCACCATGGGTGGTGAATGAGTCCCCCTTGGCCCCAAATTCAAAATATTTTAAAACTCCTTTTAGGTTTTTATTTAAAAGTCACTTGATGTCAACTTGTGATGAGGTATGAACGGTTACTAAAGCATGAGTTAGTATAAATAAGTAATTTTATCCTCATTTTAGGGGGAGAAAGAGGAAAAATAATTCTTACATCTCTCATCATCAATTCATCATCCATCTTCTCAACCAAATCAAGCAACTTAGGTTTCAAGGCATTAAGAGATCAATTTTTAG
Organism: Sequoia sempervirens; assembly: GCA_007258455.2. Lineage (NCBI taxonomy): Eukaryota > Viridiplantae > Streptophyta > Pinopsida > Cupressales > Cupressaceae > Sequoia > Sequoia sempervirens. The sequence goes on from VDFB02168118.1 coordinate 74,483,254, forward strand.
ACTTTCAAGGGTTGATTCTACATGTTATGTTGTAGAATTTCAAGATCAATCATCATTGAAAGGTAATCTATTCCATTGTTACATGTTTCATTTCATTATTTCATCAATTTGGTTTGATTACCTAAATAGGGTTGACCAAGGCAAACCCCCATACCTTAACAATAAACATTTCTTCTCTTCTTCTTATGTTCTTACAAATTTAGGTCCTTTGGAAGCTTGGAAATCATTGTAAATCAAGTTGCAAAGTCATTCAAGTCTTCTTCTCTTCATTCAAGTCAAGACATCAACAAAAAGTCATTTTTAGATCCAATTCTGACAGTTTCAAAAGCGGAGACCTGTAGGAGACAAAATTGTAGATCTAACTCCACAAAATCATCCTTTGATTTTCCATATTTTCTGTAGGTGGACTGATACACCACCCATGGTGAATGAGTCCCACTTATAGGCCTAAAAATTGATTTTATGAGATTTTAGCTCTTGGTAGTCAGAAATAGGTTTTTAGAAGATTTCATTAGCAACATGACTGATTCACCATGCTTGGCGAATGAGTCCTAGTGGCCATTAATAGAAGTTTCTAAAAAATTCCACAATATTCTAATGACATCATTCTGCCTCCAAGTGCATTGTGATTTTATCCATCTCTTTTTGTTCTGCATATTTCATCCATTTAGTTCATTTTAGCAATACATAATTTGTTTTCAAACAAGTCATAATTCTTAGATTTTCCATGCATGTTTGACCAATTTCATAATTTAATAGCATTTATATCATCTCATTTAACTCATACAATATCACACACATCCTTTATTTGAATGAAATAGTTAGCATTTTTGGATCTAATCTCTATCCTTTTGGGTGAAAAACTCTATAAGAGTTAGAGAGTCCATTGAGTCCAAAAATATGCGGTTCATTTTGGTGAACCCACCTTTTAGAATAATTTTTGATTTTATTTTAAGTCTTTTATCATAAGATCTAGGCTTGCATTGAGCTTGCATTAGGATTTGCATGAGTCATTTGCATTCTAGGTTTTAAAACTTGCATTCATAAAAAGTGCATTTAGGTTGCATTAGTAGCATCTAAATTCATTTAGACTTACTGAAATTCTGCACTTTTCATTTAGGTCTATGTATTGGCTCTCATATTTCCTAAAAGTTAGTTTGAAATTTTTGAAAATTTTGAAAAAAGTCCAGACTGGGACTCATTCGCCACCTTGGGAAAATCAGTCCCTTCTGACCCATGAAAAAACACTTTACAGAACTCAAAAAAAAAAAATTAGGATTATGACTGGTGCCTTAACCTATATATATCAGTTACTTGCATTTTTGTAGCATGTATTTCACTAGATTTCACTTCAAATAGCTCATTTCATGCATTGTTTCATTTCACCTTTTGCACTCACCACTTTGTTTCACAACTGATCATTGCATTGCATTTTAACATGTTTTCTTTCACAAGATGTGCTCTTGATTTGATTAAACATGCATAATACTCCCTTTTATGAGTTTCCTTTTGATAACCATAATAGGAACTTTAAGACACAATCCATTAGTTCAATCCTTAATCTTACATTTCCCATTGGTGAGAATGGTAATGTTGACAATCCTAACGCACATACTTGTTCTTCTTTCGATACCTCTCCTACTAGTGACGAAGGTATTGAGATGCAAGAAGTTACAAGCTTTGAAAGTAGTGATTGTTCATCTCCTTATTCCCCTTTGGATGACCTTCCACAACAAGAGCATGAAATCATAAACGCATTCCTCAATGCCACCTTATCAAGTCTCCATGGTCATGATACTCCATCTTGTTCATCTCCTAATACCCCCCATTGATGTAAAGAGATAGCTTGGTATTAGAAGATGTCCCTATTAACAATCATGACACCCATGATCCTACCTTCCTTAATGTTCCTATCCTATGGGAGGATCTATTTGACAACCATCGTGATTCTTCTCTTGATAGCTCCTCCACTTGTGATGCAACTTCTTTCCAAAGCTCAAACTTAGATGAACATATTACAAGCTCTTCTTGTTAGGTAGATAATATGGAACAAGAGAATGATACCTTAATGGTAGTGGACACTCACCTAGCACTCTCTCCGCATTCCCCTATTCATTCTTCCATCATTCATTATTCCCATATTGGCAATGAAGTTATTTTAGATGACACAAGCCCTACTTGTCAGGAATATGTGGCTTGTTGTTGTTCTTCAAACTCTCCTCCTAGGGAGAATATCATGATATTGGATTATGATACTTCTTCTTTCCCTATTCATTTGCTTCTTGATTTCCCTTATATTGAGATACATCAGAACAAGCCTATTGAGGATATGGATGCACAAGTTTCCATTGGATCCCCTTTAATCAATGAACCTCATAAATATCCCATAGGAAATCTTGATAATTCCCTCATTCTTCACCACCCTTCCTTCAACGTCTCAATAATCTCACATCATCCGTACACACTAGTGGTCTTGAATATCATCCTTCACAAAATGTTCAAGCTGTCATCTCGCACAACACTTTTGATTTTAATTCATTAGATTTTGTATCCTTGTATAATGAAGATGAAAAAATATTGCAATGTATTGAGTATTGTGTAGGTATGACATCTATGCATGACATATCTTTGACCCCAGTTACACAACCACCTTATCCTCTTGATCAAGAAGGTATCTTGACAAGACTTCTACATGATAACTTGATCACCCTCCCTCATCAAACTTGAAAGAAATTCTATTCCAAGACTTCATACTATGCCTATCATAGAGTTTCTAGTCACTCCACTAATGAATGTCATGCTCTGAGTCGTAAAATACAACATTTTCAAGAGTTTGGTATGCTTCCCTATGGGGGCATCTAGTTCCTTTAATTGCTATTGATTTTCACTCTATCATACATTTCCTCAATCCTTTCGGCTCACCTTTGTCTTGCACTTAAGTGGGGCAAGTGTTATTGAATGTCGCTTGTTGTTGCCTTCTTTGGCTAGTCGTTAACTTTTCATGAATACATATAAGAACAATATTGGGATGTGGACAACATGTCTTAAGTTTCCTCGCATATGACATACTTCTCTCTTTCATGATGTAGCTTCTCGAAAAAATATGACTTGGCATAGGGATTTTTGCATAAGCTCTCATGTTTTCCTCTTTTTTTTCTTCTACTTGAAAGCAATTGCTCACAACAATGGTGTTAGAAACCACTTTAAAGTGGGGGCATACATCACCACTCACATTTCATTGTGTGATTTTCTTTTTCCTACGATTCCCTCTCTTGGAAGTGTTAGGTACAATGTTTCCCATGATGATATTATCCTCTCTTGGAGACATTGAGCATGATGTTCCCTAAGATGAGACAATTGCATGAATCAAACAAAATCCCTTTGATTATCTTTTACATTTTCTTTACATTTTCAAATTTTACATTTTCTTTCCTTTTTTCCACCTTGCATAACACAACTTGCATGACTGTGGTACCTTTCCTTTTTGTTCATGGCATTTTTATTTGTGGCGCCTTGTTAAAGTTATCAAATGGGTATAGCTTTGGCATGGTTGAGCGGGAAGCCTAACTAGCGGAATGAATTTTCCCCATAGCCACTTTTGTGTCTTGTGAGTGCATACCAACTAGTGTATGTTTCTCACCTTTTTCTTTTTCATTTTTTTTCATTTTTGGCCTTCTCACCCTGCGAACAACTAGTTCTATGGCCCCAAAGTGAGTACATATTTTTCATCTTGTCTCTCTTTCTACCTTGCCTTTGTATGATTTTGTATCTTGGGGGCTTGTCGTACATGTGGATCTCTCTTGACTATCTACTTTAGTGTGAGGAAGCAAGTTCGCCCTCTCACTAAAGTGGGGGCTAAATGTGTCATAGAAAAATGGAATCTTTCCTTGATATGGATTATTTCATGATTAAATTGACTAAAACAAGGTCTTAATCTAGTGATGTGAGGTATTTTATTCATCCACACTAGGTCTTAGAGCCTTGCAAATCAAATAAAATACATTTGATGAAATCTTGTGAAGGTGTTGTGAAGTGTTGTAACACATTTCTACACTGTTCTAGACTCTTTTTATTATAATTCATATAAATATTCCTTTCTATTCATTATTGAGTCATATTTTGAAGTGTTGTAAAGCCTTATAAGAAACTTTCACACTTTCCTAGGCACATCTTATTTACACCTTTCTCATGCTTTATTTTGTCTCTTTATGCCCTCATATTTCTTAATTAAGTGTATTTTTGAATGTAAACCTACCAAACAATATTAAATACAACATTATTCCTAACACTTTTTTTTAGGTCCTAGGTGGGACCCATTCATCATGGGTGGCGAATGAATCCCCCTTGGCCCCAAATTCAAAATATTTTAAAACTCCTTTTGGGTTTTTATTTAAAAGTCACTAGATGTCGGCTTGTGATGAGGTATCAATGGTTACTAAGGCACGAGTTAGTATAAAGGGTATGTGGAGGATCATCATGGAAAAAATAGGCCCTTAAGTGGTAAAAAAATTACAAAAATCAGAGTTAGGAAACTTGACGTAAAAATCTGAATAGTTTATCTATATTATTTCAAAAATATGTAAGAATAGAATCTATAGCAAATTGAATGTAGTTTTTAAACTACTACGTCTGTTTTAAAAAAATAAATCTATTTGGTTAAAATTTGAAATTTCAATACAATAGTACTTAAATTTCAGGGAAAAAATAAGAAGTGTCTGTCTGACCACCCTAACCACAATAAAATGATAATATTTTTTTATCATATTTTAGCTATAAGTAGAGGATGCATGTCTCAATGTGATGCATATTTTTTTGTAATTTTTTTCTATGTAAACAATTAATTATGAATTTTTTATTAATTTTTTTTTAAAATATAAAAAACTTGTATGTCTAAGCACCTTAACTTGGTCAAAACTTCATGGAATTCATTTTTTCTATTTTTAATCCTATAGTATGTGAAGCATAGAATGTGACGTATGTTTTGAATTCAAAAAATGTGATACTGTTTGAAAGATATAGATGTTTTTCAATCAGTCTATCAATCAAGACTTTAGTCATAATTTTAATAGAAAATGAATAATAATAATTTATTTAATTCAAAGTAAAGCATAATTTATATTGGTGGAAAGCTGAGAATCTCCTTTAAAAACCCTTTTTGTTTCATCAATTTTGGGTAAGAAAAAGTCATAAGCCACATACCCATCATATTGCCACTTTTTGGCCCATCATGATCCTGCACATACCCTAAATAAGTATTTTTATCCTCATTTTAGGGGGAGAAAGAGTGGAAATAATTCTTACATCTCTCATCACCAATTCATCATCCATCTTCTCAACCAAATCAAGCAACTTAGGTTTCAAGGCATTAAGAGATCAATTTTTAGACTTTCAAGGGTTGATTCTACATGTTATGTTGCTGAATTTCAAGATCAATCATCATTGCAAGGTAATATATTTCATTGTTACATGTTTCATTTCATTATTTCATCAATTTGGTTTGATTACCTAAATGGGGTTTGACCAAGGCAAACCCCCATACCTTAACAATCAACATTTCTTCTCTTTGTCTTATGTTTTTGAAAATTTAGGTCCTTTGGATGCTTGGAAATCATTTTAATCAAGTTGAAAAGTCATTCACGTCTTCTTCTCTTCATTCAAGTCAAGACATCAATAAAAAGTCATTTTTAGACCCGATTCCGACAATTTCAGAAGCAGAGACCTGTAGGAGACAGAATTGTAGATCTAACTCCACAGAATCTTCCTCTGAATTTCTAAATTTTTGTAGGTGGAATGATTCATCACCCATGGAAAATGAGTCCCACCTGTAGGCCTGAAAATTGATTTTCTGATATTTCAGCTCCCAGTAGTCAGAAACAGATTTTTGGAAGATTTCATCAACAACAAGACTGATTTGCCATACTTGGTGAATGAGTCCTAGTGGCCATTAACAAAAGTTTCTAAAACATTCCAGAATATTCTAGTGACATCATTTTTCCTCTAGGTGCACTTTTATTTTGTCCATCTCTTTATGTTTTGCATATTTCATCCATTTAGTTCATTTTAGCAATACACAATGTGTTTTCAAACAAGTCATAATTCTTAGATTTTGCATGCATGTTTGATTAATTTCATAATTTAGCAGCACCTAGATCATCTCATTTAACTCATACAACATCACACACATACTTTATTTGAATGAACTAGTTAGCATTTTTGGATCTAATGTATCTCCTTTTGGGTGAAAAACCCTATAATAGTTAGAGAGTCCATTGGGTCCAAAAATCTACGGTTCAACTATTGACAAGTTTTTCTTTTTTGATACGCAAGATGAGTATATTTATATTAATAGAAAAAACTACAAATATTTGCTAAGCAGAAATATCAGATATCATCTACAAAAATACATCCAAAAAACCACCAAACCAAATAAATCCCACCCTCAGGAGTCCAAAATTACAGATAAATGCCCAACCCAACCAACCCTACTACTAACGCTGCCCATACACTATGCAAAGAAATTTTCTCCATTTGAATGCTAATAACGTGAATAGAACACCACCAAGGTTCACCCGAGATGACATGCAAACCCACAAAAACCAGTGTGAAAATCCCAAAACAAAGCCATACTCATAGGAAACTATTGGCCTTTGCAAAGGCCTCAAAATCCTTTACCCAATCAATGCCACCCACTGCCATCAAGTTGAAAATTTTCTTCAAATACTCCATGACTACTACCACTATCATCTGATGATGCATAAGGGCTAGTCCATGTAGGTATAGAAGAAAAGGATAAATCTTCACAGCCTCATCAGTGTAGCAAAGAAGCTCTAGGTCACAAGGTTGCGGGATACCCTTACCTTCACACACTACACAAAGAACCCCATCAACCCCCTCCACCAAATATTTCCTAAATAGCTTCACCAAAAATTCCTTCGCCTCTTCCTTGGGAACTTGGCTATCCAAGAGGGAAGCCAAAAAATGCAAAGAAATGTGCACATTATCCCTCCCATACTCCTTTTCCAAATGCACCCAGAGCCCAGAATCATCTTGACAGCCATGATGGTCAAAGGATCAATTTTGAGCAGTATGCGCTTCAACCTTTGATATGTGATTTCCATGAAGGAAATCTACCTCACCTTCGACTGCAGAGAGATTAGAGTGTCCACCCCAAATTTCACCAACCCATCCATTGAAACTTCAATGATGAATTTTGAATGCCCTGCCATCGACACCCATGCACTACCTAAACACAATTAAAAGGAGCTAACAACCACCACCCACAATCAAAAAAAAAAGAGCCTTGAACATACCATAATGTAAACCATTAATAAGTACTAACACTACTCACAAGGTTGTCGTCACCTCAAGAAAATGGGACTCCTCCAAATTTGCTAAATGTCCTTATCATGGGGAGAAAATCCCATAAGTGATATATGCACCGAGTTCAAAGCATTGAAGGAGGTGCCAATGTTGCCTCCAACTAGCACCCATACACCTTTGATAAGACCACTAGTTCCTACGCTTCCTAGGATGGTCGCCCAAAAAAAACCATCTAACACCCCTCAGACTTGCCACCATTGTAACAATTGCCACATCCCCTCTGCCAACTTGGAGGGATTCCCACCCTACCACCCAAAGACATTAGATTCTGACCAACACTATTTCTTTAATGTCAAGACCAACTACACCTAGATTAGAGAGATGATCTACCTCTAAATTTCCCTCCCTCAAAATATGATTAAACATTACTTGTTCAAACCTACCAATCAGTCCCAATGCAACATCCAATTTCTCCCCTAACTTCCAATTTGCAATTTTCTTGGATGTCAATGCATTGATCACAAGAGTGGAATCCCCTTCAATTATTACTCTCCTCACATCCAATTCCCTACAAAGATCCAAACCAAGAAGAAGAGCCTGAAATTTGATAGCATTATTTGTGCCTTCTAGGAGAGCCTTTGCTAATTTTCCCAAGATCACACCTTTGCAATATCTAATAGTGCAACCCACACCTAAGGGACCAAGATTTCCCTTAGAAGCCCTGTAAAAATTCAATTTTACCCAACCTAGATCAAGCGGAGTCCAGACCACCTTACTTCGATCTTCCAATTCTTTAAGATCCAAGAGTCCCAAACTAAAAAATTGCCTCTCTTTGGATTCAACTCTTCCAACCTAGCGTTAAAGAGTTCCACTATACAAGCCTCAATCTTATACTAAAACCTGGGAATTGACAACTCCTTATCCTAAAAATTATGTTTGTTCCTCTCCTTCCAGACTTCCCATAAAAAAATTGATGGACTCAACAACCATAAATCCCCAAACATTGAGTTCTTTAAAGGGGAGGGCCATGCCTTTAACAAATCTAACAATTTATTGGGAAAAGAAATTTTCCACTAGAGTTTCAAACATAACCACTACCAAATCCTTTGCGTAAAATGGAAATTAAAAAAAAAATGATCTATCATTTCTTCTACTTCTTAACAAAGAGGACATCTAGATGGACCGTAGTATCCCAATTTAGCAAATCTATCACCTATGAGAACCTGACCCTAAGCTACCATCCAAGTGAAAATTCTTGCTTTAGGAAGACATGCCTTGTTATAACACAAATGAATTGGAAAACTTGGTTCTTCCACCCTAGAAGAAGCAAGAATGGCATAACCAATTTTTGCAGAGTACTCCCCAGTTGGCAATGCATTCCACCTCAACCTATCGCTACCCTGCCTACGCCAAACTTTATTGTTCAACAACACTTGCTCGAAGGCCTCCACTTCTTGATCTTCCAAACCTAACTATCTAATGGATTTCCATCTATAACAAAAATCCTTAGATGATGAGAGATCTTCAAAAAAATCCCTTACCTTTACTCCCCAAACCTGTTCAGTTCTTTCCTTGACCCGAGCTAAAGTAGGAAACTCTGCTAAAATGGGTAGGCCTTCCCAAGAGTCCTCCCAGAATAAAGCCTCCCTGCCATCTTTTAATTCCCAAGTTAAAAAATATGAGATAAGATATCTAAATTTTTTAATGAAATTCCACATCTGGGAACCATTGGGAAGGGATTTGGTGGTTAGAAATCTATTTGGCTCAGATAATTTTCACCCATTTTAGTCTTGCTCCATCTTCTTCCCTCCTCTCAAAAACCTTCTACCACTTAACAAGTGGAAATTTCTTCTTATCTGAATTCTCTTTCCAGAAAAAGTCTTTCATTGCACAATTTAAAGATTTGTTGGTACCAACAGACAATGGCAAGCAAGACATCATGTAAATAGGGAGAGTAGGAATAACTAATTTCAACATTGTCAACCTTCTTTCCCAAGATAACCAACAAATTTTCCAAGAAGAAAGTCACTCTTTGACCCTTTAAAAAAAATAATTCCATATACCCCTACTTTGAATTCCTTTTGCAAGTGGAAGACCCAAATATTTACATGGTAATCAACCCTTTTTGAAACCAATAATTCTCAAAATTTGGACTTCCCTGACACAACTAGAATTGAAAAAGAAAACCTCTAACTTTTCCATGCTGACCTCTTGCCCTGAGGCTAGAGTATAATTGTCTATAATAACTTTTCATCTTTGAGCTTCCCTGGGCGAAGCAGACCTGAACAACATAGTATCATCAGCAAATTGCTGGTGAGTAATGGAGAGGAGACTACTTGTGACCTGAAGACCATCCACCCAACCATTCCTTCTTTCTTTTTCTAATGAATGACCCAACGCTTTAGTCATGATTATAAATAGAAAAGGGGAAAGAGGATCTCCTTGCCTTAGACCCGTCGAGGTAGAGAAAAAAACTTCAGGAGACCCATTTACTAAAATAGAGTACCTTAGGCATGCTACCTAGCCAAAGAGCCAATCAAGCCAAACTTTTTGAAACCCAAATGCCTCCATGACTTTAAACAAGAAACACCAATTTACCCTATCATATGCTTTCTTGATATCTAACTTTAATAACATCACAATTTTTTGTCTTCTGAATCAAATGAATTACCTCTTGATCAATTATCACACCATCAAGAATCGACCTTCTAGGAACAAACTGAATTTTCTCATCGGAGATAGTGAAGGGAAAAATTTTCTTCAATTGATTAGCCACAACTTTTGCAAGAACTTTATAAAGCATGTTGCAAAGAGAAATCAAACAAAATTTATCCCAAGACTCGAGTTTCTCTTTTTTGGCAATAAGAGAAATTAAAGTGTTATTCATCTCCCTTAGAACCTTTCCTGAGCACCTTGAATTCCTCGATTTCCTTTGTGATTTCCTTTCCCACAAACCCCCAACACTTCTGAAAGAAAGCCATCAGGAAACCACCTGGCCCAAGAGCCTTTCCAGGATGAAGATCAAAGATAGCAACCTTAATTTCTTCCTCCAAAAATTGGGCATTCAAAAGCTCCATATGCAAAGAAGAGACCAATTTTGGAATATTGTGGAGAATTGAATTATGAGCCTCCATATTAGAACCTTCCCAATCATTAAGGAGATTTTGAAAGTACGATATTGTAGAAGCTTTAATCTCAAGTGGATCTTCCAAAAGATGACCATCTACCACCTTTATAACTGCAATCCTATTCACTTCATGTCGAACCTTAGTAGAGTTATTAAATAAATTAGTATTCCTATCCCCCACCTTTAGCCAAGTTTCTCTTGATTTTTGTCTCCAAAAAATTTCCTCTTTGGCCAGAACATCATTCAATTTCCTTGTTATCTCCTTTTCTTGCTCAAAGCTTTTATCATCCATACCCTATTGGACAATATCCTTAGATAGAGCATCCAATTCCTCCTCCACTTTGAATCTTTCCTCAAAAATATTTTTAAAGTTGTCCTTATTCCATTTTTTTAACTATTGTTTTACATGTTTCAACTTGGTGTCTAGAATAAAGGGGAAAAGACTCAAGTTACCTTTGAAGAAAAATATATCAAGCTTTTCAGCTATACTACAAAAACCTTTTCTACGATTGGTCCATGTAAATCTACCATTCCCCATTTGGATCTCCACTAGCATGTTTCTACCAAAAAAAATCTGAAAAATCAATTTGAGATTGAAGAACTCTACCCACTCCACCTATTTTATCTTTGAAACTCACAATAGCATTAAAGTCATCTCCTAGGATACAAAATTCTTGACCTAACCTATTCAAAACCTCATCCAACTCTTGCCATACTGGCCTTTTATGCGAACACAAAGAAGGACCATAAACATTAATAAGAAAAAATTGGAGGTTTGAGATCAAACTTCTTACCTAGCACGCCATCCAGTGTCGAAAAGAGACAAGTTCTTCCACCAAAAATAATTGAGGCTTCCAAATAGTTAACAAACCACTTGAGGCACCCTCTACCCCAACACCCAACCACTTCCATTCTTTCAATTTTTTGTTGAACCTGACTAAATCCTGATCACCTAATTTTATTTCTTGAAGAAGGCATATTTTTGCTTGATAGGCTTCAATATGATGCCTAATTAGGCACCATTTATTAGGGGAATTGAAACCCCTAACATTCCAAGTTATTAGTTTCATTTTTGTTTAGGAAGAGCATTGCTCTTCCCTACTTTCATCATGGAATCAATTTTCTTTTGACTAGTTGCCTTCCCATCCCACTTATGTTTTTCCTAGTTTGGAATCCTTTCATGCTTTTTATTCTCCCCACAGTCCAACATTGTTTTGGACATATCCTTCTAATGAATCCTTGGCTTAACCTTGGCATCTACCAAGCCTTGAGCTATTTTCCTTTTTTTCCCAGATTGTGGACTACATCCAAGCCTACTAACTCACCTTTTGGAAACTATTCATTTTCCAAACCTTCAGGTTGAACCTCTTCGATAAATTCCCAAGAATTAGCTTTGGCTGCCTCATCCAAATCAACCAACTCTCTGCCAACCTCAATCAAGGAGTCCAACTCCATATTCCTACAATATTCACCTAGGATATCCAAAGCCTATGACATCTTATTATCTAGAACCATGTTTTGGGCCTCCCAATGCTCGTCCTCCCCAACTTTTATTTCTTTATTGTGTATTCGTGAATCTTCCTAAACTAATTGTATAGACTCAAAAAGGCCAACACATTGATCTCTATTAGGATTTAATGGAATAGACTTGTTGGGAACCTCTGGCTCAACACCACTAGCTATATTTTGAATTTTTAACGAATTACCCTTTCACTCTATATTCACCCACTCTCTGGATCCCTCTAGAAAAAAATCCATTCTAGACTTCCCAACCTTTTTAGATGCCAACTTGTAGCCCAATGGACACACTAAGTTGTTACGAGTGAAGGAATATCCCTTCATCTTTTGAACCCAACTCCCATATTCTGAGATTAATTCAATCTCTTCATATATATGACAAATCAGATTGTTTTCTACACAGATCAGCACATATGTGTGTGCCTCTTCCATATTTTTCCTTTCTTTAGCATAGACAAAAGTCCCCAAAAGGCTCCCAATCTCCTTTATAATGCTTGGTTCCCAATATTTTATGGGGAGGTGTGGAAGGTTGTACCAATCTTGCACAATCTCCATCGCATGAGTTGAGGGATTAAAATTGACCTTCCATCGATGTAGATAAAATCCACTACCATCTAAAACACAAATACCATCCACTATCTCATCCCTTAAAGCTCTGGTCAAATAGATAACCAAAAAATGTCTATTTTGAAGGGTTTAAAACTAGAGATTTGAACCCTAATGCTCTCTCCAACATTTGACTAAATAATCCCAATTAAGATCTAAATCATACCATTTCCCAATCAACCCAAAATTTTCCAACCTCAAAACCTCAGATTGAAGCTTCACAGAACTAATTACCAAAGAAGCTCAGCCACCTAGAATCCCATTTCCACCCAATGAAGTTGTCTTTCGAGTTTCCCCAACCTTCACATCTTCCCTAACCTCCTCCCATTTCGACTCATCCTTTTTCCTTTTCCAAACCACCTTTTTGGGACCCCTTCTCCTATTAGGGTTTCTACCCCAACCCACTTCCTCCATCCTTAGATAACCTCCATAAGCTCTATTGCCTCCTTACTAGTGTGGCCTACAAAAATCCTCATTCTTGTAGCTGCCTCTACCTCAATGACCCCTATGATACAACTCATCCCTACTAGGCCTTCGACCATCTCAACCCCACTCCTCTGCTCAGAGTATATTATGGTTATCATTCGACGACCAAGCCCATCTATCTAGCTACCAAATTCCTTCAGTATCTTCCTATCAATGAACCTTGAGACCATCTTGAGATCTTCTAGCCAAATGCCCTACACCTAACCATTGCAGACCACCCTAAGCACGCACCATTTCAGGTTAATGATTATACAAGGTATTTTTCAAACATCATTCTTGAAAGCACTAAGAGTGACTGTTAATAATTTTTTACTAAACATAATTGATACTTTTTTATAAAATTTAAAAAATCATCACCATGATCAACTTGATTGAATATTTCAAAAATAAAGAGAGGTTATAGTGAATAGGACCTATCTAAACCTTTAATTTTAGACAAAACATTTGTAGGTGCCACATATTCTAAGAAATAATTTGTCATAGTTTGGCAATTTTTCACACTTGGGCCTCTTAAGGGATTGCATTAAAATAATGTAGCCCAAAATGATCAAGTGTCTTGAGGAATAAATAGAATCATTCCCTAGCATTCACCTTACCAACTGGATGTGTTGTAAGTATTATTATTTTTATAGTATATAAAATGCAAATGAACAATATTTTACTAATTAGATGACCATGATCATTGTTTCTTCTTTATATGGCTCTAATGGTTTCTCCTTGGTGGATTAACCTTACCAAATTATTTCATCATAACCAATTTTTACCTTTGGTTATTCCTTTCAAAAAAATATATTTCTTAATTAAAATTATCTATTATATCCACCAATGGAAATTCTAGTCCCTTTGAGAAATTTCATGAATTGGAATAGTGAAATTCCTTTGATATCTCCAATTTTCCTAGCTACCTAGGACCCTATCTTAGCTAATTCTTTAAAGGGCATGCTAAAGATCACTAGATATTATTTCAATACCATCATGTAAATATCTTTTGGATGTTTCAGATATTTGCATGGTGCATCATGTTATAGAACATAAGATAGTTTTAAGATAGCTTATGACATCTTTTAATGACAAAGTATTGGATTGGTACCAAATTATATTATTTCACATTGAGATGGATAATATGAATAACATATTGTGAAGCTTTTAAAATAAAAGTATCAACCTAAAGAGGAAAAAATAAATGTCTCCTAGACCTACATATCAAAAAATCAAGGTCATTATGGGATAGAGAAGGAATATTTTGTATTCACCAATGTTCAAACCATGTAAAAAATCTCAATTTTAGTTTGATTACTAGAATAGATCTAAGATAATATTGATAAAAATTCAGTCCCAAAATGAGTCAAGAGACCATTCATAAGACAATGAGAAAATTCAAATACCACTCAATTTATCTAATGAAATAAATGGTAAATTCCAAGTATAAACCATAATATACAAGAGCACCAATCATGGGAATGTACAATATCATACTAGATAGACCAAGATGTCAAAATATTCCATCATATTCATTGAAACCTCAACTAGTTGGTCCTATTAATATAGTGTATCAAGTCAAGAACATGACCAAAAGAATATCATTATGGGATATTCTTCATATATTGGAGAAAAATAATATACTTCAAGAATCCTTGAAAAATATAAAGGATCCAATCATGGTGGTCTTCATGATAATCAGCCTACAAAAAAGATAACATAAAAAATGAATCCATCCTCATTAATTATCCCACCATTATTCTATGTGTTGGCATGGAGTGCATCTTATGTCTCTAATTAAGACTACTACAAGATAGTGTTTCCCAAAAATTGGGGAACCTAAGCATATGCAAAGATGTCATTTTGATTATTGAATATAGGAGCTACTTTTCAAATAGACATGGACATCACCTTTCTATTTTTCTAAAATTATATCATTCTAATATATTCAGAGGATATTACTATATTCTTCAAGAACAAACATGATCATTTGATGCACCTAGAATTTTAAAAAAAAATCAAGAATTCAAAGTCTCATTGAAACTAAGAAGTGTCTTTATAGAGCTCATCCACGTAAGGTCCTTGGTCATGCATTCTATTTTGGGAAGGTTTTATCTAAATGTGTGATGGAGAAAATTTGAACTTGTTTTCACATCTACATTGAATCCAATATTTTGATATAGTTTTCTATCATGACATAAGGCATAAATAATGAATTTGTAGACATGTAAAACTGACCTAACACATATCACACATCCTAAATAACATTTTCTCATCATCGACATCATTATCACCTAATATCACTTTATTTCGCATCAATTACATCAAAAACCCTAATTTCCTCTATTAATTGAAAAATATTACATTATTTAATTAATTCACTTTTTCATCATTTTTGACTAATTAAATAAACATCATTTATTTAATAAAGTCCTAATCTAAATTTATTCCTCTGAGCTATTTGGAAAAGTTAAAGTTCCCTCCTACTTTTTTATTAAAAATAAAAATGTAGATTGGTGGAAGAAAGTTGCTCTACAAGTAGGGTTTCATATTCGCCTAGTCTAGTGTGAATTTTTTCCTAGGCGGGTGGAGGGGGCCTGGCCTTCTCCACAGTTGGCCTTAGAAGTGGTATAGTGTTGTAGTGGTGGTGGCGAAAGTGGCCCTACTAAAGCGTGTGAAGTATCCTATCATTGGCAATCACCCATTTGAGGCGAGCCAATGGTTTTCTCACAATGTCTGGGGATCCGGACCCCCCACCTCACCCCCCCGAGGATTTTGTCCTTAATCAAAGTGGGGGTTCGAATGGTGTTGCACAGTCCAAATATTTTAAGGAGGTGGTCACTGGGTAAAAATCCTCTATTCTAGTTGGGGAAGAGTTTTTGGTGGAGACAGGTGGTGGAAACGAAGATGGGGGCACAAAGGAGGTAAGTGTACCCCTGGCCCTCTTAGAGTTGATTTATTTTCTGAAAATGAACTCCTCTATAAGGCTTTGCATGAAGAAGACAATAAAATTAAAAACATAGGGGTTTCTTTCAATACTATGGATATTAACAAAACCCCAGCAAGACGATACATAGACTCATGGCTTTTAGATGTATGGGGGAAGAAACTATGGATTTCCTTCACATATTGTAGGATGATCCAAAAGGGCCTATATGTAGTATTTTTCCAAAATCATGAGATACGTACTAGGGTTTTATCCAAATAGTTTTGGAGTGTGAGAAAAAACTTGTTTAGGGCTCTAGATTGGTCACCAGACGCCATGAACAAAGAGGTCCTAGCACTCTCAAGCCCCTGATGGGTGGTCATTAAAAATGTCCCCCTAGAATTTGGAAGTTTATCCCGCTCTTACTTGAACCATATAGATCAGTGTTAAAAATTGATAATGCAAGAACTACCCTTCCCCACATTGATGCTAGGGCCCTTGTTTCAATCGATCCTGGGGCTGACATCTTGGATTTTCTACACCTAAACCTTGAATATGGCAGTATTGATTGTGCCTTGGAAATACTTGTGGGATTGAACTTATGTTATTTGTGCCATAAGGAAGGGTACATTAGAAAGAATTTCCCACTCATTGAAAAAAGGAATGCTTTCCCAAAACACGAGCCTAGTAATAATGGTGGTGATGTAAACCCTAGTGGATTTAGGAGAAAAATGGTTGGTGATGGCATCATCAAGGAGATGGATAGAACTACTAATACAAATACAAATAATGGCCCTGGCACTGGTGTGGTGAATGAGCAACACACTAGGGAAATGTGTAAAAGCAATACCACTCAAGAAATCATAAATAGAAATAAAAAAAAATCTATTAAAACATTGGGCAACAAGGAAAGGATCCAAATTCCCACTTAAACTCTAAATTTTGAGTTATTCAAAACTACTCATGAGAAAATAGACGAAGGCTTCGAAACTACTGAGGAAGACTCCCTCTATGGGGATATGTTAATAGACACAACCTCGCATTTCTCTGAGGAAACTAAAGTGGGTGTTGGACTCGGTGAGGAAGTGGTTGTCACTGAAATTGAGCCAAAACTCAATGACTTGGTGGTCTCTCCCAAGCCCTTGCTAGCTTAGTTTGTGGTAGTAATGAGACCCAGAAAAAGAAAAATGTGCAGCAATTGGCCCTAAAGAAACTCAAGAAGGTGGGTGAAGAACATGGAAACACTTGTAAGGTAGGCCCCAAGGAGAAAACCTATTGTATGAAAGGTTTTAAACTATTTAAGACTAAAGAATCTAACCAAGAAATCCCAAACAATGTCAAGAATCTTGTCTCTACTTTTGAATCCAAGATCCAACCCACTAATATGCTACAATGTACAACTGATGGTCTGGTAGCAGGCTAGCCTGTTGATGTTGGTGGCTTGAAAGGGGAATCTAGTCACATTGACACCTTCCATCAACTCAACAATGGTTCCCTTGTAGGTATGGGTGTGTGGGGTGTTGGAACTAAAGGAGAGGGCAACAAGGAACAAATATACCCTATTGAATCTAGTATGGATACTACCAAATCTACTAATCATCCACTAGCTAGGGAGGCAAGAGAGGATCATGGTTCTAACCCTAGTGGGAAAAGGAGAGTTAGTAGACCAAGGAAAGAGGAAGGATCTATAATTATTGTTGGAAAAGGAAACTTGAAATCTCTTTCAAAGTCCAAGACGAAAAATATTAGTGCTGTCATTGCAAGCCCAATGGCTAAAAGGATAGAGGTGGAAACAAAAACCACTAAATTCTTTGATACATTTAAAACTGGTAAGGACTCCACCCCCCCGGCTAGTCTTGATGGCTCTTAACTTCATTTCTTGGAATGTGTGGGGGCTAGAGTCTCCAAATAGGAAGCACATGGTGAGAAGGTTCATCAATCAATGAAAAAGGAAAGATGTGGTGTTACTTCAAGAGCTAAAATCCACATGATTCTCCCTAGAAACTAACCTCTGGTTTATCTAGAGGGATGCCTCCCACTTTTTCACTCAACATGAAAGGGGAAAAGGTGGGCCTACCATCCTCATCTCCAATGAGTGGAGCCAATTCATGTATAACTTAGGAACCTCCCCATGCAATAGGGATCTCTGGGTCATATTGAAAAAAGATGACTATGCCTTCAGGATTTTCTCTATTTATGCCCCTAACGAGTAAAGTGAAAGGATCAAATTGTGGAAATGGTTGTGTAACCTGGAACACATACCCTGGATCCTAGGAGGGGATTTTAATATAATTGAAAAAAAAAGGATAAAATAGGGGGGCTAGACATGGATTGGAAAGGAAATGAGAAGTTCTTTTGGGGAAAAATGAAATCCAAGCTTAAGTTGGTAGATCCAATAGAAGGACGGAAAAAGGACTTCCCTGGTATTTGGTTCATATGGTGCAATGCACAGAAAGGTGACAAAAGGATCTATTACCACTTGGATAGGTTCTATCTTAATGATTATCACTTTGTTTCTAATCTACTAAGGGATTACTATAAATTTGAAGTTCACCCATTTACCCTATTTGACCACCATCCCATAAAAGAAATAATCCTACTCAAAACAGGGGTTGGGGCTACAAGGAGAAAAAGGGGGTTTCTCCCAACACTAATCTGCTTCATAATAGTGACTATCTAGATGTTGTAGTATCTCTTAGAAAGATTAGCAAAGGCTTATACAAAGGATTGAGTGCCATAGA